>QNGE01003667.1:0-11806 GCA_008508345.1 Paragonimus westermani | reverse complement strand
AAATACTTCGGAATGCGCTTTGCAGCCTCAAAATGCAAAGTGCTTCTGCAGGATTGCTGTGACTACGTAGATTTGATGTTAAATAATGTAGTCGTGGAGGTTGTTGACCGGTTTGTATACCTGGGAAGCTGCATCAGCAGCGGTGGAGGTGTAGGGAATGAAATAGGAGCGCGCATCTCTAAGGCTGGGGCGGTATTCGCTAATTTGAGGCATCTCTAGCGACCGATGTGTACTTCTCTGAAGCTTAAAGGTTGTGCTTATAAGACAACGATGAGGGCCGTATTACTTTACGGCAGCGAGACCTGGCCACTCAGGGTAGAAGACGTGAACCGCCTTGAAGTATTTGACCACCGATGTCTGTGTTCAATCGCTCGTATCGGTTGGCACCAGCGTGTACGTAACGAGGAGGTTAGAAAGCAGGTGTTTGGTAGTGATTGCCAAACGAGTTCTTTTGTCGAGTCACTATGTTTGCACAGGCTTAGATGGTTAGATCACGTATTAAGGATGCCAGATAGTCGTCTGCCACACCGAGCACTGTTCGCTGACACTGCGGCCGACTGGTGCAAGGTGCGAAGTGGTCAGACAATGACCTGGCGTAGGGAAATGAAGTTGTTCACCAAGGGGTTGGCCGCCGTGGGTCGTGTTCGTCTCCCGGGCTGGGGTCCTCGCGACTCACAGAGTCGGTGGCTGAGGACTTTAGGTGAGATAGCGGCCAATCGAGCTCAGTGGCATGAATGTTGTTGTTTGGCCGAGCTTTCTGTGAAGTGAGTGCACTTAATGACGCGGGGCAGTGAAAGCTGTAGGGAAGCTGTCTCGCTGATGACGCCTTACTCTCACTCGCAGCTCGGTTGTTTGTTTGCAAGGTGTAGGCACCTTGATGTTGAATGTTCGAATATGGACGTAGTCATTTTCAGTAGTTTGGTCCCTTCCAGTCCCATTCTTTTTTCCTTTTCTCTCTTCCTATATAGGGTTTGCTTTTTCTTCATGGTTATGTGGCAGTTAAGCATTAGTGTGAACCACTAATGTATTGCTGTCTATGATTATGATGGTGGTCGAGTTAAACCCGCGTTCATGAAAAAGGTGCACCCAGTCTTGCCGATACCTTCAACCCAGCCGTTCCATCACGCACACATCAAGCAGACCTGAGGTTAGCTCTACACCTTTCTGTCCTCGGTACAACCAACATGATAAACGAGTGCGAAGGCCTGTAGGATTATCGTGTTCTACATGCCAACCACATTTCGATACTGTTCGCGGCAGAAAGGGCACCGGTTTTCCTACAGCTCTCCGGCACCCCGTTAGCCTGGCTGATAGTTGCGCGTGTATCAAGGAGCACGAAGCTCCAATATCAACTAAAAACAGAACCGCCTCCCTATTAATGCTACCCCTAACGAGTAAAGATTTTATGTTAACAAAACATTCTGGTGAGATAACGAAACATAACGCTCAATACGAAACAGACAGAGTCCCACTCTTCGGGGATCCGGGACTAGTCAGCAAGTTATGACGCGGGTTATGTGCGCGCCTGCTGAGCAGCTTGCAACACAAACACTCCCCACCCACCGGGACAGCTGGTTGGTTTCGTCTGGGGAGTGGCTCTAGAGAGAGTGTGTGTGTTGGAGCAAAGGTGAGAAAATTGACATCTTGGCAACCTGCTTCTAGTCCAACTGTTCAAGGGCCTCACAAACCCTCGCTTTTATCACAACAACCGGTAAATTCTCTGCTAGCCTCAGAATGATTTTTTTTCGCAGGCCTCGGTTTCAGAGGCCCATGAAGAACTATTCGCAGATGTTTCGTTCGCAATCAACGGAGGTCAATTGTTTGAAGACCTCTGAAGCAAGCTCGCGAAGATCTCGCAAGAAACTGCCAACCGATCCCTCCGGTCTCTGAAGGCAACTAAAGAAATTCTCCCGGTAGACCGCCGGATGTTCCAGTTTTACAAATAACCGGCGAAGCGTTTCCTAAGTGACTGGTGCTGGAACTGTGGGGCGGACAACCGTCATGCGAAACACTCGGCTGCTGCTTTGTTCAATAAGCTTCAAATGAGGTCCATACTTCTCTCAGGAACACCAGCCAGATAGACTATAACTATGAACTCCAAACTTTCAAAGTCGAAATCGGGGTGAGAAACCTGTGCTTGTCCGAGTGATGGCTGGAATTCTCCATGACCGCCCATAACCATTGGTTGCGCGCATGTGCTTCTCACATAGGGAGAGCTGAGATCATCTGCTTGACAGCTTGCCCGTGACGTCAAATGTGATACTTTCGCAATCGAAGACTGACGGTGTCCAGGGAAGACATCCAACAGCTGCAACACAACGCACAACGATGAGTGACCGGAGTGCATGGGGAATTCGTACATCACATGCAACACGCTCAACTCACGGAATATCAGAAGGATAAGAACGATGACGAGCGCATGTATTACAGCATGAATGACGAAACAATTGTGTACAACCATCGGATCAAAACAAAAAGCACGCTCATATCGTCCAGGATTTTCTCATCAAACTTTCATATTTTGTTGGAGATACCATCATCTGTGAGGGTAAGAAACAGGGATAAAAATACACAGCACTCATTTTAAAACGGTCGACAGATTCTGTCTCAACAAAGTACTGTTATCGAATTTCGTACGCGTTCGTTGTCAATGACTTTGTTCTTCAAGCTGTGTTTAAGCGTGGGGTACTGTTTGGCCTCACTCGTAAAGTAAGACAAATGAGTGAAATTCCATCCATTTGTTCTAATTTACGAGTGGAGTTAAAAGTACCCAATGCTTAATCATGTAAGCATGAAGTACGCTAGAATGTTGACAAAGTGATCTGCTGAACTAACAACGTCGATGAGTACATTCCGCCGAAAGATTTACAACTGTTAATAGTTTTATAGATCAGTTGCTGATCCATAAAACTATTAGTTGGTAAGTTGACCAATATAGCAGTAAAATAGTCATGCATGTGAAATGCAACTAAGAAATTACCGCTGACTGGCTCGGTTTTGGCACACAGCATTACGTTGGAAAAGGTTTAATACTGCGTCTTACATTTGCAGCTTTATAAGAATCTCAATCCTTACAACACAACAACGGTTGTCGTCGGAAGAAAAAAACTTCTCTTCGTTAATTGTTCAAGTAGCAAAACGTTGCGGGGCCCGCATGGGCCCCTCGCGAGAAAAAAATTTACGAAATAAGGCCTGCGAAAAATTTCCCGTTCGACCGTCTTTTGAGTGACTTAAAGGTGTTCAGTTAAGACTTTAAAAAGACACTCAAAAGACGGTCAAAAGACACTCAAAAGACGGCCGTGTCAAGTCCATGGACTCAAACTTGGCGTAGGATTATTGCACACGGTCCTGTGTGGTTCTTAAGACATAGGGTTACATCATAAAATCCATAGTANTGAGGCAACAATTGATGTAACAACACAACATATTTTATCGAATAATAAAAATCTTGAGAACTATTGTTTCAGAAGCTAGTTCGCCAACTGCCTCTTCATATACTAGAGCTTCACCTTATTATTTTGTCCGTTTTACTTCTTTGTCCTCATGATTGGTGTTTTGTGAAATTATCAATTTAGTTTACCGCGTGTGAATCACGTGAATATGTGTGTACTGATCACGCTTGTGCGAGCGTGTTTCTCACAGATTCCTTGAGAAATATACCGTTATCTTTAATAATAATTTTATCAAATGTTGAAAATCTTGCGATTCTATCAACTAAGATGATGCTTTTTGCAGAAGATTTCTTCACTTAACGGATGCTCATGGGAGCAAGAAAAAGAACTTACGCTCGCACGTCATGTTAGAAAATATGAAGTGATTACATTCACCATGACGACTAATGTGTATGCAAACTTTTCGACGAATGTTTGAGATCTTATTTTTGCTCTGGTTAATCAAGCACATAACTTTGTTAACCAGTTATCGTTGTATTTAGCGATTTACTTGGGATCCTCTCAAGCGACGGAAATGTCGAGTTGATGATTTGAAAGGCCCCATGAAGTTTGCGCGTTTCAAGTATAGCTGATACAACGTCATTTTGGTGGATTTATGATTAAGCACATTGTTTATTTTTCAGCTATCTGAGTAATGCGTACACATGACTGAATATACACGAATAAAATAATTTTGACTTTGCAACGTCTTCGTGGCCATTGTATGTCCTATATATTTTACTACGACCATGTGCCCTGACCACATCCTCAAACTTGTCCACTTCTATGATGATGTATTTCATTATATCCGGACATTAACTTCGAGATTTAATGTGGTTTCACTGAATTTTTTCATTCGTTGTGAGACAGAAATTGCGGGCATTTCTTGCTCACGTTATCGGCATATCAACACCGAGAAAAATCAGCGATTTTCGAAGATGAAACACGCCAAAAGATTGAAAAAACTCCGGAAACTTAGAAACCATGATTATCCCGACGATCGTATAGACGACCTCAGTTTACCGAGAGGATCAAGTTTAAACTCGTGACAGTTGTCACGAGGCTAACTCGCTACAGAATTAAGCATGCTCCATTTGGGGACCTTAATAGGGAAACTCTATTTAGCTCACCTAAACAAGAGATTGTTGAGGTTTCAGTTGAGTCAGAATGACATTGTAATACAAAATTTATTATCCCGCTCCGTATCGGCCTTCAACTGTAGAAAAGCGTTCAATTGTTTCGTTCCTTGGTGATAAACACGAACGTAAGTACGTGGTGGGAATGAAAAACCACTTTAATGGGATATTCGTAAACAGACGAACGATGGTGAAACATCAGTGGGACATCTGAAGACTACACATGGTCCAAGTATGAACACGAAGGGGAATTGCGTTGGAAGTGCAAGTAACTGATTTGCAATGAAGAGAAAATGAATCAAACGCTTGACAGCCATATCACATATCGGAACATGCTAGATGTTCCGGTCGGTATACTGACCTTCCTGTACGTGTGATGCGTTGTTCAACAGCACTAGAGGGCTTAACTTCATGTGGATATAATAATGTTTGGAGTGAGGAGGAGTTGTTTCAAGTCAACATCGGGTTAAGATGGTGTAGAGGACTGGTACGTTTCTGTCTAGAATCGTGCCTATTCTCCACAATAATTAAATCAGAAAAACTGATTATAGGACAACGACGTTTATTGCAAAGAGACCGGGAAAGCGAGATGTAAGCAAAACACAACAGAAGCAAAGCGCAACAGACCAGTAGCTAGCGTCCGGAAGGTGCAAGTGTAATTGTGACCTTGGGCGGTCGAACCTACGAGAAAATCCAGACATGCAACCAAACAATGTCAATAGTGTCAACGGTCAAAATAAATGGCAAAATAGTTGGAATATGTGGCAAACCAAGAATGTCGCTACAGTGGTTAACATCTTGCTCTGTGTAAGCTGGTTTCTTTCGATCAATGGATACGGATTCGCCCCGTCCAAGTCTTTTAACAACGGAAAATTTTTCGTCGTGGTTAACCACTTTGAATGGTCCGAGGTAGCGTGGCTGTAGTAGTTTTCTTAGGGCGTCTCGGCACACAAACAGAAATCCATATATGCACAAATCCGGTGACTTGTTCTCAGCGCCAATTTTGATGGGTTGGTATGAAACGAAGTCTAGACATGGTACACTAAAACTAGCGATCTAATAATCTGAGAAAGTTTTGGTAACAGTCTTCGCAGGAACACCTCTAATTGGTACAACTAAAGGCCAACGAGTACAACGATCGAATACGGTCAGTGTATACGTAAAATCGTTGGAGGGTCACAGTGTTCTAACGATGTCCAAGTGTACATGAGAAAATCGAACCTCTGGATGGCAGAATGCGCCAGGCGTGGTAACCGTATGAATGTGCACTTTACTTCTTTGGCAGTCGACGCACTGTTGTGACCGGAAGCAAACATCTTTGTTCACGTGGGCAAAACAAAACGTTGTGCAATCATTTCAACTGTTCCGCGTTTCCTGGGGTGAGACAAACGGTGGAAACTGTTAAAAATGGTACGCTGATGAAAATGTTGGACAAAAAGTGTACCCGTCAAAACATCGCACAGAATGTCACCATCTTGTGCCGGCAGCGGGACAGTGACAGCAAATGTGGACGTCCTTCATGTTCCAACTGTGTTGCTGGGTATTGGCCATTTTAGCCAGATTGATGGTGGTGACTGGACTAAGTTGGCATCATGTCGTGGCGATGCATTGGCGAAGATACTGGTGTCACTATGTAGGTTTATGATGTCCGTGGTGAACTGTGAGATGTAATTCAGATATCTGATTCCATGCAGGGACTAACGATCAAGTTTGGCGTGAAAAGCAACTACCAAGGGCTTGTGGTCGGTTTGTATAACGAAGTTTCGGCCTTGCGAAAGATGTCGAAAGTAACGGATAGCCAAATAAATAACCAGCAGCTCACGCTCATAGTGGCTGTACTTTGTCCGTACTGAGAGAAAAAGGCCACGGGTTGCTGTTCACCACTTACGGATTGTTCCAAGACTGTGCCGACAGCAGCGTTCGATGCATCGACAGTACGAAGTGGACATCGTACAGTACTCAACATTCATCTCCAGTGCGCCTAACCCCTGATTATATCTGACAATCCCAAGAAATAACACATTCTGGATGGCCAATTAAACTCAGTCGAGCAAATTGAAGGTGTTATTGATTCTATCTCAATCTCTGGTTCCAGGACAAGTTGTAACAGCCGTGTTCAGACCAGATCTACGTTGTTAAGTTCCGAACAGAAAGAAAGACAGCTGAAGGCAGAATTTGAATTACGGATGGTTTTATTGCGGGCTTAGTCATAAGTAGAGGAGGCTAAGCTAAACGCTATGCTAGCTGATAAATATGAGGATATTTGCGAATAGCGTGGGGGCGCAAAACAGTGACGATAGAAGTAGGCGAAACGCTCATATTTAGAAGTTTCTTGATGACCGTGGGGCGCGTTCGAATCCAATGACAAACCACACCACAGTAGCAGTATCGACCTCGTCATGCGCAGCAGTAGGCTTCGCACTAGCTTCACTATCTGCGACATTGACACTGCCACAGGGTGAACCTGGTTTTCTTTTATGGCAGCCCCATGACTTATTGGGAATTCGTGAGACAGTTCGAGAGCTTTGTCGAATCTAGGATTTCAAATGATAGCCAGAGACTATTTTACCTAATGTATGACTGTAAGGGTCCAGTCAGGAAGTTGACAGGTGAGTGCGTCATGCCTGAACTTAGCGTTGGCTATCGTAGAGCACGGCAGTTGCTAAAGGAGCTTTACTTACAGCACTAGTTTGTCGCTAGATCTATGACAGGTGGTCTGCTACCCGACGCCAGATGTGTGGGCAACAGCGTTGGAGCTTCATCGCAGTTATAATAATAATAATAATAATAATAATAATAATAATAATAATAATAATAATAATAATGGTATATTTCTCGACACATTTGTGAGAAACGCTCTCAGGAGAGCGTGACCAACGCAATGATTTTTAGCATGTAGATAATTGAACACTAAATTTGAAAATTGTACAACGAGTCAGCTATGTAAGTAGAGCAACAAAACAGACAAAAATAGACATTATATGAAGGGAAAATTTAAGTTTAAGCAGGAAACTTCGAGCTTCATGGTTCTGAGAAAATAGTGCTTGGGGTCTGCACAATTCGATAAAATAATTGATTTGTTACATCAATTTTGACTCCACAAGGTGATCGCTGGCCTGATGCTCAAGGTCGTGCCAAAAAACGAATGCGGGACTCTTCCATTGCGTTGAGTAAAATGAACTATGAGACTGACCTTAACTCGGCAGTAACGCCAGAGCGTATTGTGAGAACCCTACACATTCACCTACAGCCTATGTGGGCAGAAGTTGCAGACCACATTTTTGGTTTGGCACGAGAGCCGCCCTTTGATGAACTGACGGAGTTCATCTAGCGTTGCGCGAGAGTTGCACGCAGCAAGTATCGTCAGGTAGATAATGAAGGTAAACGGAAGGGATCGAGGACATCGCATTCGTTTGGGAGAAGCCGGTAAGATACAAAAAGAGGCCCCACTGAGTCATCTAACCTTCTCGTTAGCCGGGACGTGGCAAAAGACCCATGAGATGGGACAGCTCGCGACGGCTAGGATGTTGCTTTGTTTGCCTCAAATTATACCACCAGGCCTCAGACTGCAGGGTCAAGTCGCGTCGTGATATGTCGGTTGCGGCGGATGTCACCATAACCTGCTGCACCGCACGCACACAGAGCCTGTGGTCGAGACAGGTGGTGGACATCAGGTCACCTGTAATATAGCTAGCACGATTGAAGAGCGTACAAGGCTGTGCATAGTACCAGTGAAGATTGATCCGATACATGGTCCAATCTCAACGTGTGCGTTCTTAGATACCGGCTCCGACACCACTCTAGTGAAAGATGATCTACTCGAGTGTATCGGTGTCGCTAGCATTCAATCCACCTTGTCCGTCACAGCTGTGAACTGGTTAACTACCACCCGTTGCCAGAATGTCTGCCTAAGGATTGTTCCCTTAGACGGACAAGAGACAGTCGATATCAACAATGCTTATTCAGTGGCCGATCTACTCCTATGACCTGTCTCCTCCGTAAAAGAGGAAGCCCGAAGATGGTCACACCTGAAAGATTTTCCATTCGACGAGATTCATGATGCTAAAGTAACCATTCTTATCAGATGTGACGTGCCTGAAGCTCACTGGGTTATGGATCAGAAACTCGGAAAGCGCGTGCAACCCCACGCAGACAGATCTTTAATTGGTTGGATTCTTAGCAGCCTCCTTCAAGGAAAGCCACGAGAAATTGTCTCGATTAATTGTGTTTGACATGATGAAACTAACCTGGAAGAGACGGTCACCAAGTTTAGTACGTTTGCTGCAAACCGAATAACTGCCGTACACAATTTGACATTCCCCGATCACTGACGACATGTGAGGTCGAAAGACAACCTAACATGGGGTGCACGACCACGGAGGTACAGAAGCCTGGTTGTCAGTTCCTCCGTTTCTGACACAATCATTTGTAGCTCGGCCTAAAACGTTCGCCGCCGTAAGTGAACCTGCCAGGGTGGAGACGAAGGGACCATCGGCTCATGTGAACGTGATTACGGTGGACGAGATCTCTCTGTCTTGGATGCTCGGTATTTCGAGCTGGCCTAAACTTCCAAATACTGCAGCCTGGTTGTGCAGATTCAAGTCATATTGGCTTTCTACGAAGCATCGACAGATCGACGTTACAGTTAACACAGATCACCTAGGGCTGGGCGAAATTCAGCCCGGTAAGAAAGATATCATCCGTCTGGTCCAGAGGGCAAGCATTCCGAACGAACTGTCCCTCTTGATGAGATTGCATGGATCTAGAAAAGCAGTTCAGCTGTCAAAGGCAAGTCCACTTCGCAGGTTAAATCCTACTTTGATTGGTGGAATGATGTGACTGGGTGGACGACTGATTCTGGCTAACATGAAGTAATACTTTCCAGGCGTCATCATGGGGAAGACCTGATTGTCAACCACTGTCACGTGTTGGAGAGACATTCAGTAATCAGGCTCCGAGTTTTGATTATTCAGGGTACATCCGCCGTCAAACGTGTCATCGGAGCTTGCTTCGACTGCCGTCGTCTGAACTCCACCGCGAGCAGACAAATGATGACTCCCTTACCACCCGTGCGAGTAGAACTGCGTTGGCATCCTTTTGTCGGTGTTGATGTGGACTCTTTCGGTTCAGTCATTGTGAAGAAAGGTAGGGGCAAGAGAAAAAGTTGTGGTTGTGTCCTGACCTGTCTTCATTCCGCAGCTGTCCACCCGGAGGTCGCCTATTCCATGAGTAATGATTCATTCCTTACGGTTTCGATACACTTCATTAAGAGACGGGGTCGCCCTACCAGTGTCCATTCCGACAACGAGTCCAACTGCACCGCTGCAGAAAAAGAACTCAAGCTATGAAAGAGTAACTTAGAGCATGCCTCTATCAACGGCAAATAACTACGAAAGCCCGTTCAACGGCATTATAATCCACTCTGTGCGAGCCATCAGGGGTGTGTGTGGAANTGTGGAAACGCCTCGTACTGTCGGTTCGGCGCATCCTCGGATCTATCCGCGCTGAACAAACCTCCATGACGAGACCGTGTGTACTCTCCTTGTCAAAGTGGAAAAAATATTGAATAACAGACCGTTAGTGCCTGTTACATCGGATGTTCCAGATGGACCGGCATTATCACCCAATGAGATGCTCCTCCTGCGGGGTAGTCATGGGATCTGCCCCAATAAGACGACGCTACACCTGTCTAAACACAGATGGAAGCAAACCATTTATCTGGCTGGATTCACTGGAGTCGCTAGACGAAACAGTAACCTCCCACCCTGCAAGTACGACAGAAGTGGGTACGTGAAAAACGCAATTTCCGTCAGAAAGACGTCGTATTGACAACTTCCGAATATCTAGCAAGAAATACATGGCCTTCAGGTGTGATGGATAATTGTGATGCTGACGAGGACGACATAGTGCGGAATGCCGTGGTGGAGACTGAGTCCGGTGTAATAAAGCGAGTTATCAGACGTCTGTCCTTTTGGAAGAAGGAGTGACGTAGGCGGTTTGAGTGCAGCTGGAACGTAGCCCGTATCGGGAGTGCAGGGTCTGAGTCATGCAGAACTGTTTGTGCCTGAACGCGCTATTCAATGTCGGACACTCAAGGAGCTTAAGTAATCGGAGTCATTGAGAAACGTTTTCATTGTATAGTAGTTCCTTGAGATTGGCGTCACGCTCCGAGCTTTATAGATGTTGGGCCAGAGGTCTTTTGACCTAGTAGTTGGTTAGGTTGGGGACCAGAGCTGTTCGGATTTTGTGATCCGATGTGTTGGCTTTTGAACTAGAATCATGTGAAAATCCGACTCAACCCCATTCCCTTAAACATTTGCTACTCCGCAATCTGGACGTTAATCGGACCTTGATCTGGAAGATTTTGTTCTGTCACGTCAATTCAGTGGTTGTGCGAATTGTAATTCACCTGAGTGGTGGGCGCCTCTTCTTTTCTGGAGCTCGGCTCGTCACCACTGTTCCGAACCTAGTGACTGCTCGGAAGAGCCCTGCTAGCTAGGAATGCCTTGGTATGTGATTACAGTTCATATTTAACCCGTTCAACAGCAAATTGTAACTCATTCCCCGAAAACGATCTGTCGATCGGAACTGTTGAGTTTGTCTAACTGTTCATCTTGATAATTTGTTCAGTAGTGCCGTGGCATTAACATCCGATCTTGTTTTGTGTATTTGGGACCATTGATTCATCGCTACGCTTTGCTCAACGTCTTCGTGGGAGATAGTACGTTGTCCTCTGATGCTCGCCCAGAGATCAGGACTAATGTGGCAGTTCAATATACTGCAGGCGAGGATGAAATCGCCTTACGATCACTGACAGAACGTTAAACAGGTTTCCAGTCTGTCCAGTCTCTGTGAGTATATCAAGCCTTTCAAACGTTGCAACAGTCATATACTCACACGCCACACCAGCGCTATCTGGGCACTCGTTGAACATGACGGTTTCGCCTGGCAGAGTATTTGAAATACAGCCTCACAGACGCAGTCCAGAGCTCACAGGATCTGTTCATCCCTCGGCATCTTGAGACTTGACGAACTATCCACAGCAAGGTTAAACCTTTGCTATAAGATTATTTTCATTGACAGCCGGCATTATCGTTGCCGGGGCTAATGAAACGAGGGTCCATCCGCTAACTTACGACAGGTAGCTCCAATTATGACAACGTTTATGTGGGTGTGGCGGTAGCAGCGGAGCCGCTGAGTAAATAAATAAATAAATAATATATATTTCCCAACGCATGT
>QNGE01003666.1:0-78584 GCA_008508345.1 Paragonimus westermani | reverse complement strand
ATTTCTAGAGCTATTCGAAGTTGCTATTTCCAAGTATCAAATATGTTCAATCGATTTCCTAATAAATTAAAAATTGCTGGCATTCAGATAACTAATCTTAACAACATAGACTACGTAGCTCAATTTTTTATCTAGAGCAGATTATTTTAGCCGTATTGGAACAACGATAAACAACATGATCTCGTTTCGTGTTCGGTCGTAATTTGACGTTTTCGAAAAATGGTTTAACCAACATGATTTTCATGTGCAGATTACTTTCTGATTTCGTCTGCAGGTTGGATAACAGAATCGCTTGAATCGGCCTGCAGTCGTTGGTTTACAATTCTCTGACCACCCAAGTACACTGTAAATTCAGTTATATACATTGTTTATCGTATGATGAACAAACAGAGACATCTTAAGGGAGGCACGAATAATGGAGCTAATGAACGCTAACGCAGTCTGTTTGGTCAGGCTGAGTTTACCTCCCGCCAGACCAATGTTGTACAAGCTATGGTTGTCTTCACATTTCGTTCGTGCCGATTGGTCTTTGTTCTCCATCATAACACGCCAAATCCTTAAGTTACGTTTGCATGACCAGTTGCCAGCCCCTTCGGCTAGTTCAGCCTTTGCCGACCGAACACATTATGTAAATAACGAGCAGCATTTCTTGTCCAAAATTGATTCCCTACCACTCCAGTTACCATGTAAGGCATCTAATTGTCGCAACAAATACCTCGATACTTCATGATTGTTCATCGTGATAAGCTCTGGCCACTTTTGTAACCGGGATGCAAATGTTCTGCTCGTGAGGTGTCTCTTGAAGTTACGGGTCCGTGTTGTAAAAACTGTGACCTGTTTATGGTGTTTCTCAGTCTTACGATCTTGTTATCCTGCCTTGTTATTTTAATTCCACGTATGCTGTGCGTGACGCTACACTGAGTTCAGATTAGTGTGACAAGAGAGTTCGGCAGTCGCTGCGACGGATCGCATCTACCAGATCCAATGGTTATCCGTAATTCGCTCACCATTAAATGCACGCCATGGATGATCACATCCCCCTGATGCAACCTTAAGTTGTCAATCTAAGGGCATGTTCTGCAACCGGACTGCTCCTGCCTCATGTTAAGATGCATAGCGTTAGAGCGGGCACAACCTGAACACAGAGTCACGATCCTCTAGAATTCACACAAACACCAGAGAACAGCATCAGACCTGCGTGGGCCTATTGCATCCGGGGAGAAAGTTGACAAAGCTGACTAGTGGCCTTGTGCAGTGGATGAACCTGTAGGCCGCAATCAGGTAAGTGGCATCAAACTTTGAAGCAGTCAAGCCTTTTTACCCTNGTGAGGTGTCTCTTGAAGTTACGGGTCCGTGTTGTAAAAACTGTGACCTGTTTATGGTGTTTCTCAGTCTTACGATCTTGTTATCCTGCCTTGTTATTTTAATTCCACGTATGCTGTGCGTGACGCTACACTGAGTTCAGATTAGTGTGACAAGAGAGTTCGGCAGTCGCTGCGACGGATCGCATCTACCAGATCCAATGGTTATCCGTAATTCGCTCACCATTAAATGCACGCCATGGATGATCACATCCCCCTGATGCAACCTTAAGTTGTCAATCTAAGGGCATGTTCTGCAACCGGACTGCTCCTGCCTCATGTTAAGATGCATAGCGTTAGAGCGGGCACAACCTGAACACAGAGTCACGATCCTCTAGAATTCACACAAACACCAGAGAACAGCATCAGACCTGCGTGGGCCTATTGCATCCGGGGAGAAAGTTGACAAAGCTGACTAGTGGCCTTGTGCAGTGGATGAACCTGTAGGCCGCAATCAGGTAAGTGGCATCAAACTTTGAAGCAGTCAAGCCTTTTTACCCTGGACATGTGAGCAAATGCCGAGGTGGTCGGGCGAGCTGAACGCTATTAACAAAAGGTTGCTCTTGTGCATTTCGGTATAGTCATCCGGTCATGATTGTTGTCAGGTTACTGGCAATGTGGAATATGGATTAAGGTCCGAATAAGAAAGTGCACTATGGATGGGCTCTGACAAAAGGGAACCACGAGTTTACTACTTCCTTTCGAACCGGGATAGTCAAAAGATTTGCCTGGATGCGAAGGTTATAACCAAATGTGGTTGGTGTTCAGAATGAAAACGGAGTGATAAACTGGGTAAGTTAGCACAAAAAGAGTCTCACTTTTCAGGATGTTAGAAAATTTAACGAACCCAGTTGGACAGCGAACAAATCCCCTGAGATGTTCCAAAGAAGATGCCAAAACAAACAGACAACGTTTGGCCATCTACCCTTTTGATCAACATAATTTATCTTAGCAGCCACTGTCTGCTTAAGACCAATAAAAACTTGTTGGGGTAGACCAGAGAAAACTTAGCACATCAACTGGCCAGTCGCACCGGTATATCCCTTTGACCCAAATCGTAGTAAATCTCTTTACCATGTGCATCTTCTCCTCAGAGGTCGTGCAGAAGATGCATCGAATCTCCATGTTAACTTGTTACGAAGTCCTACATTTTACAATACTTCCGTTTTTAACTTCTGGAGAAGACCGAAATGAACGAAACCAAGCCACAGAGTGCATGCAGTCGCCTTTTCACATATAGCCCTTTAGGTCAACGACAATATCCTGAACTGGTGTTTATTGACTCTCGTGCATCATCGATGACACCAATCGACTGAGCTGCTGAATTTACTTGGTCATTTTCATCTCCGAACCACTTGACAGCATTCAACGTTTCTTGAGATGTTCGATGCTCTTGATGTCTTAAAACAGATCCGAAGTTCATTTGTTCGAGGCGAAACGTTATCAGTAAACCAAACTACCGGTTGCCCATAGGTTCCTCTGAATTCGGATGCTTGTGTAGGCAAGTCTATTCATCTCCAGCTTACCTCTTCATTGCCAATTGATTTGCTAGACCTTCTCTTGAAAAGGTTGAGAATCTGTGGAAAATTACCGCAGAACCTCATCAGTTAGGTCATTATCTTGTTTATCAGGTACTACGGCAGTTAGTCGTCGCCAACCCCTCAAGGCGTGGAGCACTTCAATTTGAAGTAGGCCAGCAAAAATGTATTGCCAGTGATTCACAACGTTTTCTGTAGTAAGGAATTCGCCACGTTTTTCGTGCATATGCGTGGACCATTGAAACCTCTGATCCACCTTGAATTGCAACCAGTTTATCTGCACTCTACTATCCGTTTTCACCCCAGTTAATCTTGTGCTCACAATTACGTTTTCAAGCGACCCATAGGGGACACCAAAATGTCCGGCCGCGCAACACTATGCAGAGAGCCGTTCAGAAAGTTTCCCACCGGTATTCTCCTTTGTGCCCAGTTGATGATCTAATTTTCATGATTGGTTCATACTGTCATGTAATGTGAACTTATGTCTAATTCACTGATCCCGAGCAATGTCATCCATAGCATGAAAGCAAAACGGCTAGCTGTCATGGTTGTGGGCGTCGCCACTGTCAAACCATGTGATTGGACGAGATTAGGTCACGTGTAATCATCGTTCATGCACCGGCTGCTGCTTATCACGATGCTCGCAGCATTGTGACCTTGGATGCCTGTCAAAAGAGGGAAGTTGGATCGTATTACAATGAATTACGGTCCGAGCCGCTACATATTAAACGTGCACGCTGTATGTAGCTGCATAAGATGGGGTTGCTGCAGGTGAAATGTAAGGACGATTTGAGAGGTTCGACGTTTGATGGATACGACATTTAGAGGAGTGGAATGAACAGTTAATTTTTAATACCCTCCACCTGTCGACCGGTTTCGCTCATGGCCATCCTCCCCTTTGTTGACTCCTCAAACAACGGGGATAGCTCCTGTTGTAACCGCAAAAACGATTACGATTAACCAACGTTTCACGACGAAAATCGCAGCAACAGAACGCGCGGATCCTAATTCCGGAAAAATACCGGATATCCTCAACCAATACACCAAAAATAAAGCGCACGATAGAGGGACTCATTCGCTCCATCCGAAATTATCTATCCAAAATAACCCTGAGGAAAGAAAGAAAGGTTCGGTGCATTCTAGAATCAATGCAAGCAGTCGGATCTGTTGTTTGACGTCCAATCAATATATTTGAGCAAATATTGATTTTTCGGATCGTTCTTTCCCAAACTCGACTTCAGAGTTGCTATCTGTAGGTGGGATTTGCCCACCCTAACACCCCCCTGAAGGATGTTCGTCCTTCGGACTTCTGAGATTGATTAGGGAGGGGCGTGTCGGTGTTTTGGTAGAACTGAACGCGGTCAGTTTCCGATTACCTTCATCAGAAGCAGGCACTCAGAGCTCTCATGAAGACCGAATTTGTCCACCAGAATGTTCCAAGACAGATTGCGCTCCGGCCGCGTCCAGTTCGGACAACCAGTTGACTTTAGTTGATTTGCGCGGCGCATCCAGACGTACGTGCCAAATTTCACTTCACAGATCAGATTTGCACACCGTCTGAGAATATGTGCGAAGTTCCATTTCATTTGGTTGTTGTAGTAGTCAACAGCCAGTGCTTTTTCCGTGAGTTGGAATATCCGCGTTTTGCCCCATATTGCATTCGGAAATGATCCTCCATTTCCTCATTTCTGAAAGATGCTAATGTTACAATGAGCCGAACAACGTCGAAGGGTAAGCAGCGCTTTAGACAAAAATCACTTCCGCAAGGGACAATATAGTTGACTACTGAGGATGTGGTGGTGATGTCTGATATAACAGGAAGGTATCCAGAATATCGAATGTAAACCCTCCATTTCGGTTCTTCATAGCGCCCAAGAGAACGTGTTCACAAATCGTTCCGCCTGACAGTTTGATTGAAGATGAAACGGTGGCGATCTCACGTGGTGGACACCATTTCTGCTGCAAACGTCGGTAGAGTTGAGACAAACCGCATACCGCTAACTGCCACCAGGGATTCTGGGCAACCAGATTGACTGAATAGTTGGCGTTGCTGCTGAATTGTTTTCGATGCAATGTTACGCGGCATAATAACCTCCGTCCACTTGTAGGCATCCACGACGATCAACAGACTTTTTCCGTCCAGCTGACCTTACGTAACCCACGTGTTATGCGTGACCGTGGCGTCGTTGTGACTAACTGAGGTTGCAACAGTATTTGCAAAATGATTTTAATGCTACCGCCTCCTTTGAGCATGTGGGTGCCACACTATTCAATTACGGAGTTCAAATCCCGACCACTCTAATGAGAGTGAAACTCGAGTCTAGTGCTTCATTTCGAAAGAGGCTGGCTGGAAAGCATATCTGACTGTGAAGGCTGCGATCAAATATGAGTGATGGCCACCTTGAAAACTGTTCAATTAGCCGTCCATTTCTGACCAACAGACGTAACTTTCATTCGACTGATTTCTGGGTGTTCGGTATGACAGCTGAGTTACACATGCACGAAGATCCTTTAGTATGAACGCGCGTGCGCAAAAAGAACGCAACCTATGAAATTTGACAGAGAACTGCGACGTTGTGCGAAATGCTGGGACTCTCCGTGGCGGTCGGAGTTAGGCCACTGCGGGTGATGGTATCTAATGGCTTTTTGAAGCGTATCATTTCGCTGGGTCGCTTCTTGAGCCATTGTAGAAGTCACTGAAAGAACACAAATGGCTTCTGGAAGGACGGAGTTGACTTCCAGATGCTTGCTGCAGTGGCGTCCTCGGACTCACGGGACAGCCATCTGATAAGACGTGACAGCATGTCGGTTTGTCTGACAGACGATGTATTGTAGTGAGGAGATACGGTCGCACCATACTACTCACACCACTATTCAGTAGCAGCGGTTCGAGATGATCGCGGATCGAGATAATCGCGTGATAAATACGGCAGAGATACGGGATGGATCGTTGGAGGACAGAATGACATATGATGGCTTTCGCTACACGACGGAACTGATACATGGTGTCTAGAGCGACTGGAGTATCATCAGAAGAGTATGGTGTGCAAATGAGTGTTTCCGTTTCTTGTCGTGCTCAGACGCTTAAGTAGTGTGTTGGTTTCTCCAATAAAGCAACCCTTGTGTCATCCGCCTTTTGGATCCACAACAGTATACAAGTGCTTGACGTCAAAATTATGATTCAGTAACATATTTACTAAACTTGTGAGTAGATGTTAGTGAGATCTAGGTTGGCAAAATGAGTGCCACCATTTAGCTTCGCAAACGAATGGATGTCCATGGAGACCTTGAGATCCTTAGTGAAATCGGTACGGATACACACGGTGCCTCTTATTGTCTTGACCACCACAATGAGCGTGGCTCATTCCGAACATATGACAAGTTGAATCACACTTGATTCTTAAAGCGGCCCAACCCCCAGTTCACGACATGTACTATGGCATACGGAACAGGGCACTTTAAGACGTAAGTGGACCGGGAGACTGGACGTAATGATAGACTAGCTTTCATCTTCGTGCAGTAGCCTAGGTCATCCTGGAATAAGGCGGCCCACTTTTGGCACAAAAAATCGGTGAACTCTTTGCTAAATTATTGAGGAACCGACGGCTGATTATCAGCAGCACTGATGTTAATGCATACTGTGTTCAGCGGGACCGATAGGAGTTGCGTCTGATCTGTCCGTGGATTGTAAGCCACCAATGGAAGCATCACGTTATTTCCCCCATGAATTCTGAGACAACCGGATGCGTTTAGCACTATGTGAGTGATTCGAAGAACTGGCGGCTACCAAACAAAGCTACCAGATGAGTTTCCAGATAATAAAATTGTTGAAAGCAGTGTTTGGTAGCAGCCGGATTGAGAACTTGTTGACAGACAGAAGCATTTTCGTTGTTCCGCAAAATCGGCCTCGAATGTGGCGCAGATTGCATTCGAATTTGTAGCATGCTTCGACTGATAACTGAGCTTCCTTAAGTTGGCCGTGCGGCAATGGTTTCCCTTGATTTTGTTCATTGCACTTTTGACTTATGCACTTCTTGAACGAGTAGAGTCGCACAAATTGCCGGTATCAGATTGTCCGTATGAAGTAGGAGATTTTGGAGGTGTTTGGACTGAGCCGATTCTGCATAACTTGATATTCCTGGCGGCACCGTTCCCATAGCACATGTCAATGGTCTTTTCTGAGACTATTCAACCTTGTTAGTGTGGTGCTTGAGGTTGAGCAAACTCTGACACTCAGCGGCGATCGTCACAAGTCGACTTCAAGACCCAGTTCCATTTTTTTCGGGATGCCGACCCGCACATCGGCATCAGCAGATGAACGGGAACCACAGACAAACATCAAGCACTTCAACTAGTCTTCTGTTATTGAGCGGGACTTGAGTGGCCTACACGCGGAATTGACGATTTCGATATACATCGAGAAGTTGTCGACTTCGTCCTTCACCTACTTGAAACTCTGGTCTGGAATATTGAACAGTGATGACTGTTCGCCGGAAATACGCTCATGACACTTAACGATTTCCTGGAAAGTGAAATCAAGAAGGATTTTGGGTAACAGGAATTTGGCAGACGGCTCGCTTTCTGTCGGTTCAAGTTTGAACAACAGCATTTTAACTCGTTGAGTATCATCCAGACTTGCTAATCCGATCCACTTCATGTGATTCCTATTTTTCTGTTTTCATTCCAGTCACACGTCTACGAATGATGACAATGTGCGAAACGAATTCATATCGAAATCTGACTGGACTGTTCGTTTTTGTTTTCCCTCATCAGGACCGTACGCGCGTGTGCATATACGGGCCTTGTTATTGACAGACCGACTTACTGAATGACCGGATTTGTGAGCGTGTGTCTGACATCAACACGTCCACCGGTATTATTCCTTCCCGTTTACACTGAATATAGCGCTTGCCAGTGGAACCACGCGAGCCGTTAATGGTGATATCTATACTAAGACGTCCGGTTGTTCAGATCATTGTGATAAGCTAGTTCTCAAACAAACGGGACCGACTGTCTTTGTCATCGTTTGACACGCGTGCCCTACGAATCACGTGGCCAGTCTATTGTAATCACATTGTCTGGCCTTCGCTCTGCATTTCGGATTCACGCGCTTACATGTTGAGTTGTTACACTGCGGGCCTGTAGCATGAACACAACTCTATTGCCTACCATGTTTTGAAATAAATATGCGACACTACCAGATAAACAACCCGATATAAATGTTCCCAAAATCAAAGTGTACCGCTGAATCAACCCTCCACGCAAGATTTATGTCCTCTGTAGAAAATAATTTTACTAAATCTAAATTGTGACATTCTCTAACTTACTCATAAAATGAGTTATCGAATGTTGGCCAAAATAAGCCGTAGGCCGCACGAAATCCTACATTGCTTCGCAATCACACGCGTTTTATCCAGAGAACCTCCTCGTTATTCACCGTATCGTGATAGTGTTATCCATCAATGTGCTATATCCAATGGCATCCAACGTACCTCACCAGTCCTTTTTCACTGACCGTTCTCTTGAAACATACAAAAACACCACTCCAGTTCTCAAACCGAAATGATATAAACGCACAGCCGACCAAAAAAGCGATCACTCCATGAGCCTGAATGATTAACATTAAGATACTGTATGCGAATGATGTGACATTTTAGTAATTCCGAGCTGAGCCGCCGTACTGGAGTGACCAGATACGAAGCGATATACAGATGTGAATGTTTCCAGTTTTATATACAGGTAGAATGAACCTCTGTAATTGTCTATGCCTGATAAGAATGATCAAAGACAGTTGTTCGCGACCTCGACTTTTCATTAATTCTCCAAGTCGCCGTGATATCACAAATGAATTATACACTAAGCATAATGGAGTAAATAACTCCTGGATTTTATAACCATTTCTAGACTTTTGTTTACACCAGTTAGACTAAAGGCTGGAACCGTAACGTCAACTCATTCGACCAGAATGCCAAATCCCTTCGTTCGATATGTTTCATGCTACAAGTTCCTGGATGTCTGCAATAATCGGACCTTCCAATCGTTCACTTCTGATAGCTTGCGCCAAATCGACATTTTTGTAGTATTCTTGTCCAGCGAATGGCACATTAGTTCCGCTTAAATCAGTCAAATGGCCGACAAGCATTTAGTTTGGGCCTTCAATAGGAATTGTCAACGTCGTAACCCTCAAGAAATCTACGAGTGTATACTTTTTTGCATGTATGGCTGACAATAGCTGTATCGTCAAAATCCGACTAATCCAAAACCAGTTGAAACGACTTGAGTGTAAAAGCACACCACGATCTGGGAGCTGCGCTAGTATGAGGTAGCACTTGGTGTTGAGAATAATGTCGACATTATCATGCTTTAGAACGCCAGCATGTCGCGAAACATTACCATCGGATAAAAGAACTCTAAAGTTCAGGTCCTCATTCTTTGTGAGACGTACAGCAGCAGCAGACACAAAACAGTTCTGAAGCCAGTTGGTAAAAAACGGCTGTTATCCATGTAACACGCTGATCGACCGGTAAATTGTTTATTCAAGCCCTTCAATGCTGCGGGATGTAAAGCACGATTAAACATTATGGGTTTGATCAGAAAGTCATCTGATACATTGCCATAATGGAACAATGACCTTTTTGAAGTAGCTGCCTGTTCGCTCCGTGACAAATAGGTGACACATGACACTGGCTTCCACTTAATCGACACCACGCACTTAACGGGGTGTTCAAAGCTTTTTTTTTATAAGTTCGACATGTTCCTGTAGGAATGACTCATAAGCGATCTGATCGGCTAGCACAAACATAATGCAAGTAGCAGCAATTTATAAAATTATAGGATGCCGATTTAGTCCGGGCGATGAGAAATTCTGAGTTCCATTTTCCGTGACACTGTTGTTAACAGAAAATCCTGTGTTATTTTCTGTTCAAATCATGACCTGTTCTGTAAGTTTTATGGTTTCCATCTCGCATGCCTGGTACCTGTTCAAAGCTTGCACAGCAGATCCTACGACAATGGCTTATGCAATTCTTCTTACTATCCAGACCGTACCTTTGTTGATGATAAAGTGTGTTTTTAACAGCCGCCTAATCTTCATTTCCAAGGAAATTATCTTTCATCATATTTTACTCACAATATTATGGTAAAAAGCATCAAATGAAAGTCAAACCCAGCGTCGCTGAATAGCGGTCATTATTGAAAAATACGTGAACTCGACTAGATCGAAACGCGGTACAAAGTTACCGACTATTTTAAGGCGAAATCGTGAGAATTAGGAGAGCATCGATCGGTTCCGGTGGATGAAACTCGGTGACCCACGACCCTGTCCGCGCTCATCAGTCTACCCCCTCCTCATGACGCAATAACCATCGTACAAAACCCCCTCTTTCTGTCGGGTTTGACCGTCCATGCTCTGATGCGGCCAATAACAGAACTTGACAACCACTTATATGGCAGTTGATCAGATTATCGCTTCTTGCATTTACACGTTTGTCCCATTTTGTCCGTCGATTGCCACCGTTTTCGGTGGCATTCCTAGGGTTTTTCTCCCGTAGTTGTCTACATCGCCCCCCAGATAGTAAACAATTTGAATACGGTGGAATTATGGATCCAATCTTGGACTGAATTTGGTGATACGTCCCACGCCACACGTCATTCACGGTGTGCCGGAGGAAAGATGTAGGGATATTCAGGAAATTCGGTCATAAGTCGAAAGGATTACTCCACACTAGCACAAGTGTGCATCACGATACACACACTAAATGGGGTGTCTATGTTTTATATAGCAAACAGTCTTAAATTTGTTCGAGATAAAGCCATCTTTGGATCCAACGCAAGATAGAATGCACCCAGTTGGGTCATCAGTACAGCAAGCACAGTTTCACATCGCAATAAACTCTAAGAGGTCGATGATAACCGTGAAACCTAAATAAAAAAGAATGCTGCTAGATCAAATAATTTTAGACCGTTTGGCGACAGCGTGGTTCTGTGCCACATGTGCAGTAGTGAGCACATTTCAGGACAAAAGAGAAAGCTTTTGTTTAGATCTGAGTTGTCTGACGGTAGGCAAAGCTAGTGTACTCCGAAAGATCAGACGGTAACAAACACCGATCTGGTGTGCAAGTTGGAGATTCGTTTTTAAGAGCCGCAAAATGAGGTGCATACACTCTTCAAAAAAGACAGAATGAACAACCTCCGTGATTCCGCGGTATGTGAACCGTGTTTATCGATCTGTGGAGTGGATGTGTGGGTGTGAAATCAAGTTTCTCCGAAATCAAAGAATTGAAAATTTAAGCATCATGAAATGACGAAAAACATAAAAAATCCTCACCAAAAATCGAAAGGAGAGCAGTGCGAACATTGTCAGAAAACAGGCGATCAATGGGGGAGAGCAGCTTGGGGGACATATAACACGATGCAGGGTTAAAAAATCGAAACTTGTGCGCAAACCGTTTGGCCAAAATGAAGGCAAGCAGTCCGAAAGGGAACACTTGTGCGATTGTTAGCTGATGTGTGGCGACAGAGGCGAAGATGGCTGGACCGGGAAACAGACGAAATGTGCGCAATAAATGATTAGTAAAGGAGTGAAAATAATCAAACAACGTGTCTCGATTGTTCAGTCAGGCTGGTAATGAGGACGACAGACGAAGTTTCAGCTACGTACAACTTAGGTGCCTGTTTGTGGTCTAATGCTACTAACAAGATATAGGCACAATTATGCTGTGTTCGAACAAGGACTCTTGTGGTGTCGTCACTATGTTGCACTAACATAATGGTGATTTCAATTCAATAAAGCGATTTGACAGCATACTCCGCTGCTGTTACCATTACCGTCAACGGCAATACCTCAATAATTGATGGTGAAGTTTAAATGTCGTATAACCACCTGAAAGACAATGAGTATACATTCAGTGGTAAAAAGTCGGACAGGAAAGAAACTAAGAGTTAACAAGAGGTCTGCGCCTACACTGAACAAATCGACATCAATGTGGATGCATCTTACAGACAAAAAAACCACGACGTAAATAAGAACAAGACGATATATGCAAGATGGCTCCCTAGCGACTTTCACTGTTCCGTCTCATTAATTGTGTCTACCTCAGACAGTTCAGTTAACCAAATATAGATTCCGCGTCTGTGCGACGTTTCCCGGAACATCGTCTAAAAGCCAGTGTGTGAGACCATTTGGACTTATTTATTCACGTTCAGGCTGTTCGTACCTTCTGCGAAGCTGGTTGATGTCTTATTCACCTCTGATTCTTAGTTCATAAACAACCAAGCCCCGTCTGTTTGTAATGATTCGAGCAGTCCATGCTGGACGTCGGCTCCTGAACTCCTTTGCATATACCATGTCTCCAAAGTTGAATGTCTGCCGGGCTGTTGGAGTTGTACAGTCGGTGCTATCTGAGGCTCGTAATCAGAATGTGATCTAGGCAGCATAAACTCATAGTTCGTCCGCATTTTTCTTCCAAACGGACATTCGCTAGGTGGAAAATTACCCGAAACATTTGAACTTGTGGTTATTCTGTGAGTGATCGACAATGTTATCCAGATGTCGCTCTCCAGAGTATTTGAAGATGTGTTGTTTCACAGTACCCACAAATCTCTCAGCTTGATCATTTGATTGTGGGTGATATGGTGGGCTTCTTCAGTGAACCATACTATTAGTTGAACAGAAGTTTGCGAATTCGTTGGATGTGTACTAGGCACTGTCATCTGTAACAAAAACCTCGGGGAAGCCCAATCTGCAGAATAGACTTGTCAGATACTGAACGATAGATTGGTTAATCTGTCTTCCCATGATACCGACCTCTGGCCATTTAGATGAAGAACCAACAACAACCACACGATCAATCAATCAACATGGATTCAGCTCCATGTCTTATTCTCGAACGGCCAAAGCTGTGGGTCGAACTGTAAAGGTGGTTTCGAAAGAAATGCACATTGTCTGCACCCTCTAACCAATTCTTGAGTGTCGTGATCAGTGAAAGGCCACTAAACGCAAATGCACGTCAAGGATTTAATATTAGTCAACCCAGGATGTACCTCATGGAACTGCCTTAGAACTCCTGATTTAAATGAGTTCTGGAATACCATCGTTTCACCAAACAGAAGGCGTTCTGTGGAGGTTGGCGATGTGTAGGTATGATCATTAGTTTTCTGTGATCCACCCTTGATCCTGTGTAAAATTACAGCTCCTATTCCATATTTAGATGCATCTTCTGTTGAGTGATGGGTCATAGTTTGTTAACGGTAACGGTAATGATAAAATTGATTTTATGGGTACAAAAGCAGTTTATCACTCGGGCGTCTAGTTCCACTTAGAAGTGTTACAAAGTTGGATTATTCAATGGAGTACGATACATATCCATGTCAGGTACAAAACTGTTGTCGTAATTAATCATACCCAAATATGACTGAAGGGTATTAACGTCAGTGGGTAGTAGCATTTCGCGAATGACCTTAACTTCCTCCGGATTTGGATATCGTCCAACAACTTCCAACAATCACAACCGCAATACTCAAGATGAACATTCAGCTGTCACACCATTTCTACCATGTGACACAATATGTCCTTTCTACTAAGTGGTACCATCAACTTGTCCAAACAGACAAAAAAAACAGTCGTCATAAGCGAAGTTCCGACCCGTTACTGTACAGTCAGTGGACACCGTGGTCATCACCAGTTTGTCTTACTATAATCATTGTGGGAAACAATAGGTAATGTACATGCATATATGCATATATTATGAGTGGAAGATGGTAGGTAAGATAAGAAGATCAGATGATTTATAAACGGATATGCAACTTCGAGTCAGACCGAATGGTACAGTGGCTCAAGCTGGAAAAGCAATACAGAGATTCAAAAGTGGAGGTTTTGATAAAAAAAAAGTATACAAAAATAGCTGAATGCGTTAGTCATGGCGTATATTCTGTTACGTCAGACAAAGTACTTAATCACTGCTTTGGATGAACATGCACACCGTAACCTGGCAGGCAGCACCTATAAACATTGCTAGACATAATGATCAGAGTAATCACGATCAATAATTCCAAAGAAGTCTGTCGGTTCATTGCTGATCTCGGTGAACCACAGGCGATGTCAAAACTAGTCAGCTGGCATACGGTCAACCGGGCCCAACCGTAGTAGCTTCAGCGATTTTATCGTCTGACAATTAACCTCATACTCCGGGCTCTCCAAGATGGTTGTAAACAATCACGCCGCATTGCCTCCACGATCATCTTACGTGATGTGGACCAATTGATGGGGACTGTGGATTACACATGTTAATTTCATAGACATCATAACCACAGACAAAAGGGACAGCAAGTAGAACGCACAACATCCCCTCGACTTCAAAAACCGTTAAGGTAAGCAACTTTAACGTGCGTATGCGTTATTTCGGCTGCCACCTCCTACACTAAAATCACAATCTGAACAGAAATGACGTTATCTAAGAGGGTTGGAATCTTCACAATCTCAAGCGGAGACCTGATGATGTTCTACGCATACAATAAACTTCTGAATAGTGTTTGTTTCACCACATGGTACGCTGCGCTTCACACAGAAATAAATCATTGACTGAAAATCCATGTCGTTTAAATAAGACAAAGAAGCGATTTCAAATTATCAAATTACGACAATCCAACTATTTGAGCTCCAATGCTAACCCATATGCGCCAGTGTTGATTGCAAAGCTAATTGGGATTTGATGATTGTGAAATTTGCACACGTTGGTGAGTAAGGCCAAGTGAAAATAAGTAACCCGATAAACGTCTTAAGGATGACCTCACCATAAATCAGGATAAGCGAGCAAAATCCGTGTTGGTCTATGCACAGCTAGGCGTGGTCTCCATGTGCCCGTGCAGTCTGCAGGATAACTGAGTCACATCACAATGATAGAGAGATTTATCGTTTACCGAATGGCATCGACGCACAACCACTGAGTGCAATGAAGAGTTGGAACACAACCGTGTCTGAGAAGGGCAGGAACGATAACGCGGATGTGGTGGTTCGCCCTCGGTGCGAAATTCATTTTGACTGCCGCTGTTGCCGGTGCTTGTCAAACAACTGGAATGAAGACACGGCCATGATTTGCCAGAGTACAATTTGGACAACTCCTGGATACGTATCCATCGTTGTTCCGGTCCTTGATAGTCACCACTCACGTGACGTAGTCTGGGGGCAGTACCCAAACCAGAATCGGACCATAGCTGGAAGGCAGGTAGGAGATATTCGTCAGGTTCCACCACAGATGTATTCTGTAACAAGAAGGAACCACGGTCGAAGTGGACAGAAAAGTATACAACGTTGACAGGCAAAGACTGAATGATCACCAACCGATCAGGAGGCGGCGTAGAACCGGGTAAAATAATCAACAGAAGTTTAGATAACCAGTTGGTGATACAAAGATGTCAACGCACACATGAGGTTGACTAACCAGCGTTTTGGGCGGACGAATTACAACAAAACAGCACTGAAGTTATGTGGACTGGTAAACAAAAATGATCCTCAGAAGTGTCACTCCGAGAACATGAATAGTGAGCAGGCATTACCAATAATCGGGTTTCGCTGAAATTTTTGCACAGTGTACCACGCCCTCTGAATATCACGTGGTTCTTATTAGACTTTGTGTTGCATCTGAAGCGTTTGTGCCGCTGCTAAGATACTCCATGGAATTACCCTCGGAGAGAGAGACAGATTGCCTTGGGACAGCGTCTTCATCAGTAATGCATAAGTTACATGATTCAGAATGAGCGATGAATAAAAGACCGAGAATTTAATTGCAGTTGCGCATGAGTGATTTTGGGCTGGTTTTGGTCATAAATATTTTTCAGCCAGTGACGTTAAAAACGAGGTAAATGGCATACTTGTTCAAAATAAGTCCAGATGGTTAGAGCGCCGGGCGGAACATTGCGGGTCAGTTTAGCTGGCTTCCTGATTCTACTGTGTTACCGCCACAAACTTGCGATGTAATACTCCGGTCGCTAGGCCTAGAACCACCGAATAAAGTGAGGTCCGCAATTGCATTTCGGCTCTCAAACGCAATAGGCCTGATGGCTCAGATGATCTCATGCTGGCACTTCTCAAGGATAGTGAGGAGACGTTAGTAGAGGCCGTGACTCAATTACTTCAATTTGATGCACACCAGATACCATCGCTCTATGCTGGCGTCACTCGATAACAGTGCTCATTTTCAAGAAAACAGTCCGGGACGCTAGTGAAGGTCATCGGGGAATTAGCCTCACACCGGCCATCACATCCATCCATGGCATCCATCACACTTCATCAACTCAATGCAGCTCGAGAGGCAAACATTAGGACGAAGCAGACAGAGTTTTGTGCTCGGCCAGGATATATTGGTCAAATGTTTAGTCTTTGACAAATACTGGATTAGCGTTATGTGTACCGCTGACCAACTATCAAGGCGCGTTCGAGTCAGTGGATCCACCTACAATTTTAGAGTCACTTAAACGCAGATGTGCACCGACCAAGTATGTGAACATGCTGTCCGCCCCTTACTCCCATACTCCAGCTCAGGCTAGGGTCTACGGGGAACTGTCTGACAGTTTCAGCACCAGAAGCAACCCACGTCAAGGCCATCCACTCTCATCATTTCTGCTTGGTTTTGTCATAGACGAACTAATGGAGAGGAGTCTGCAGCACTCACAAGATGTCGGCGTGGACCTCCCACATGGTGGAAGACTGACCGATCCTGACTATGCTGACCAAAAGGGGTTATTGTTTGATAATTTGTAAGAAGCAGACACAATACTGGACGATATTTTGCACTATTCTAAGTATTTCGGAATGCGCTTTGCAGCCCCAAAGCGTAAAATAATTCTACAAGGTTGCTGTGTTCACTTAAATTTAGTGCTGGATAACCAAGTTATGGAGATCACCGATCGCTCTGTGTTCTCAGGAATCGGCATCAGCAACGGCAGGGGTGTAGCGAATAAGACGGAATTGCGTATCCCTAAGGCTAAGGCGATATTCACTGATCTAGGACATCTGTGGTGATAATGGAGCTTCTCCCGGAAGTCAGAGAATCACCTATATATGAATCGGTTTCGAAACCTGGCCGCTCACGATAGATGACATAAACCGTCTTCAGGTATTTGATTACCGATGTCTGTGTTTGATCATGTGCATCAGTTGACACCAATGGGAGAGCAGCGTACAGATTAGGTGGTGGGTATTTGGTAGCAAGTGCCAATCGGGTTGTTTTGCTTTAGGTTTTCGCAGACTTAGATGGCTAAGCCTTGTACTGAGGAGGCCAGCTGGCCGTTTGCCACACCGAACACCGCCCGACAACGCTGCGGCCGATTGGTGTAAGGTGCGAGGTGGACAGATGATGACCTGGCGCAGAGAAGTGAAGTCGTCCATCGAGTGGGTGGTCTCTAGTTTTGGTTCGTTTCCCGAGCTGATGCTCTTGTTGCTCACAAAGTCGATAGCTGGAGACGTTAGGTGGGATGTTGACTAGTCGAGCTCAGCGGCATGGATGCTGTCCATGGCTGACCGAGTTGTCTGTGAAGTGAGTGCACCTAATGAGGCGGGGCGGCGAGGACCATAAAGAAGTAATGTTGTTGATGATGCCTTATTTTCACCTTCGGCCCGGTTGTTTTTTGTAAGGTGTAGACAGCTTGATGACTAGAGCTTGTTTCTTCTTCTTCATGGTTGTGTGGTAGTTGAGTAGCAGCGAGAACCGCTGACAGAATACCGTTTGATGAACATAAGCATGCTGATGATATGTGACAGGAAATATTATGCACTGGGCACACTACGATATTAACGAATGAAATATTTATTACATGATGTGACAGCAGTAACAGGAATTTCGATTCATAATACAAAAGAACCGCTAGAGCTCGACCCACCTATCTGCGGCTGGCCAGTAGCCTTCAAAATGGCGAATATCAAACAATCACAATGACGTGGAATTCGGAAACAAACTAGAGTAATTGGAGAAAGTTTAGTATACATTAGCAAAATCTCCGTCGAATAGCCCACGCTACCATACACAAATACGGCCCACAAAGTCTTGCCTTTAAAATGGCAGTTTACAAAGCATTCACCTTAAACCAGCAATCACGCCAGCAATTTGATTTGATCGTAGTTCTAAGTCGTTGGTTTCCACCTTTGCGTCTAATATTCTACTGTACTATGATCGAGTGACATCCATCAACTTGTTGATGAAAGCCATCATATGTGGATAGACAGCTGATTCGGTGGGCCTATAGCCGAGCCCAGAAACGATCAATTACTTTGCTCGTTGTTTACAGAACCGCATGCAATTGATACTGGAAAATATGTACGTTTTACGTGACCAATCCTCTCCGAGTTGAAAAACAGAAGCGTGACCAAATATGACATGAGGAATGTAGTAATTTACAGGTTTGTCAGTGTATTATAGTTATTGGAATGGTTTTCAAAAGGACAGTGGATGATCTTCTTGCATCAATGAACAGAACCATTTCTTGATGGGTCGCACGTTAAGAAGCAAAGGCCTGGTGACTCACGCTGAAGTAAAATAGCAACCCGATTGTAACCGGAGGATAAACTAGTTGAGAGGAGCTTTCAAAATGTCAAATGAATGAGTTACAAGGGCAACAGGGGCGCCTAAATATGACTCATCATTCGGGCTTAGTCATGACTAGAGTTTCACATTAGGTCATTTTGAGTGCGTACAACAGGCAAACTTGCTCCGATGTTTCCATTCATCGGACACGCTCACATTTTGTCAGGACAATGACAAGCCAGGGCTATCACGTCGTGACATGAGCGAAAATATAAATAGAAGGATCTCCAATGGGGACCCGAAGAACGATTTTACAACTTTTACGATCATATTGTGGTCCCGAGATCAATAACTGTTGTAAAACTCACATAATACCTTTATAATAAGATGAAAACCGTTGGAATATTGATCAACTGCGTCATATTTCGATTTCTAAGGTCGTCACAACTAGTGGTGATAAACTAAATCGCTGTGTGAAAAATAGCAACTATACTCCGCTGATATCACTTAGGAATTAGGTCATTGTGGCTAAAGTTGTCTCGTGTCAATGCACGAGTAAGAGCCACAATGGGAGCCACCAAATTTTTGACAGCTTGTTGGTGGATTGTCAGATCTGAGCATAATTTTGCTGACATAATTTCTCCCAACTTGACGTGGTGGTCAGGCTTGTTTGCACTAAATTATATATATATATATATATATATATATATATAGGCCTCAACAAACTCCAATAACATTTTGGAAATTCTTTCCTTTTAATGCAATCTTTGAGAAAGTTGATCACAGATTTTGCCTCTTCGATTCTGGTGCAAAACTTTACGTACTCGTTAAGTTTCCTCACCAACGTTGGGTCTTTCGATTGCTTCAGTTTCTTCATTATACCCAGAGCATTCACAAGAAGAAAGAACCAGACCGATTAGTACGATCATTCCAAGACTGTATGGACTCCCTAAAGTCCACAAAGATGGGCTGCCATTACGCCTAATTCTTGACATGAACAATTCACCTTACCACAGTCTAGCCAGATGGCTAGTTCAAATAATTGAACCAGTCAGAAGAAGAATAACTCCATTTGGCCTGAAAGATACAATTCCGTTCGTGGACTCTGTCAACTCTATGGACATTAAAAATCACCACATGATTTCCCTAGATGTCACGTCTTTATTCACAAACATGTTGCTTGAAGAAACAGTAAAATACTTATGTGAATACATAGAAGAGAAACAAAGAGAAGTTGGTATTCCGGTCGAAAATCTGAAGGAATTGTTATTGTTCTGCACATACAACGTCCAATTTCAGTTCAACGGTGAGATATATGGACAGAAAGACGGAGTAGCTATTGGGTCCCCACTAAGCCGGTTATTGACAGACGTAGATATGGCCGAAATGGAATTTAGTCAGTTAGGACCCACAACTGCCGAGCTGCCGTTCTATAGACGATATGTAGATGCCATATTCGGCGTGATTAAAGACTCCACTGATGCGCAAGGCCTTTTACAGGCATTTAATCGTGTATACCCGATTATACAATTCACTCTAGAGGAGGAGAAAGGTGATATACTGTCCTTCCTTGATGTTTCATTGCACCGCAGACTGGACGGTTCCCTACAAAGATCCGTTCACAGGAAAGCGACGTGGACGGGACAGTAAACCTTAAGCTTTGTTCCACGGAAACAAGAACGAAATTTGATTGGTTAACACAGAGCGAGAATGGTATGCACGGCAGACACTATGGACAACTAATTCGAGGGATACTGAGCCAGAATGGATATCCAGAGAGATTTACAGAAAGGAAGATGAAGTGTAAAGATACTCAGCCAGCGATACAAACAGTAGCGAAAAAAGCCGATTTTTATCAGCCTGACATTTAAAGGCGACGCAGCTAGTGAACTGAACAGTCGCAAGCTGACAAATGCTTTGGCCAATACATACAATGCTGCATGAATGATCATCTCCTTTAAGAGCTGACCGGTATGGGTGTCAAATCTGAAAGATAGGTTGCCGAAATTTTCATCATTCTATATTTATTCTCCTACCTGCTGTTGTCAAGCCGGTTACAATGGGAAAACTACTCAGAGATTTTCAGACAGGATCCGTGAGCACCTTCCGGAATGGCTACGTAACGGCATGACGAAACTAATCTCGAGTGCTATCCGATCGCACCTGATCCACACGAGTCATCAGATCACGCCCGACACGGCGTTCGAAATCATTTACGGAGTGTCCCAAACCCATTCCCGAGTTGTCAGGGCGAGACTGATGTCGACGGCAGAGGCGAATGCGATCAAACTCCACAAACCCCAACTGTGCGCCCAAAAGAAATTCATACAGGCCTTACACCTCCTGTGGCCAACTTGGTGTAAACCGCCAAATCCACAGGCGTTAGTTTCTCGGGGTGGCGTGACAGCCCCACTCACTTGCACGTATCCTGCTTGTCGGTCCGACGTGCCCCCCAGTGCTTTGTTGCTGTCTGATTTCGTCAGCCCTCACCACGGCCCTGGATGGTTTGAAATGATGGCTGGTTTCCTCAGCCGTCACCGATGTCCTGACTACACTGTTTTGGTGACTTTGCCTCCTAACACAAACCTAAGGTTTGGCTTCGATTGGTCTCACTGGTATTTGATCCTCGTGGACCTTTGGTAGCCCGTATAATCGTGGCACTGGTCCCTCAACTGGTCTAAGGTGTTAAGCTTTTTCCTCTGTGAGTGATTTCTTTTACTTGATATAATATTGATTATATTATATATGCTATATATATTATATATACTGAATACACACTGGCTAGGACCTTCATCCTTCCAGGTGTAACCTTGTCAGACAGGCCAAAGGGGAACAGTCAGACAGAAGGCAAACGTACCTATACGGTTGTGCGTCGCACTAGTGACCGCAAGGGAGTGCTTAGGTAGTGGGGCAAGATCTTACGAGTACGCCACAGAATTACCTCTACAGTTGCAGCACTGCTGTCTTCCGAATAAGGAAGAGGTGGTTTGGAAGAGGTACTCCTCAAAAAAGTGCACCTCTATTGCCCAACGATTGACCGTGACTGCCGCTGTACTATCAAATACGGTGTCACCCAAAAGCCTAACATAGCTTCGAATACATCCACTGCGCGCAGCAGTGCTTAGAATAAGACATTATTGTCTTATTCATTGAGCCCTCAGCTAGGCAGGCCCCTCACTGCTAACTGAGTCAGACTCTTGAGTCAGTGTCTAAGAGTAGAGTCACCCCAGAAAACCCTGTATCTTACTTTCTCGCAGGTCGGACTTTTGAGTCAGAGATTCGAGGTGGGGTCCCTCAAGTCATTTCCCTTTCGTGGCACCAACGGCCGGGCAGTGTCAGGTGTTACCGTCTTTCCCACGGTAACACTATTCACCCATTACGCCTTTCTCCTTTTATTTGGGCGATACTTGTTTTCTAAGGCGCAAACAACTCGTAAAGATTAGAAACCTCAACGTCCGCACTCTCCGGCAGGTAAGTTAACAATCTGTCCTGTTAAGTACACTCTCAAGCCTGGAGCTTGACATGTGCCGTCTATCACAGACACGAGTATACGATTCATTCTAACACCGTTATTCACTTGAGATTACCTACAAATGATTGTCGATCCGAGCGTCCCCCTCCAAGGTTTTTTGCTAACGCCGACGCTGAATCTCCTGGCCAAGCTCGATTGGACCACAAGGAACAGTCGTTTGTGTGCTGTCAGAATCAACAGATGGGTCAAAGTCTGTCGACACAGATCAGAAAAGTGCTGTGTAAACTACTACATCGACATACGTTCCAACAAATAACTGTTCGGATGCTAACAAAGATGCGTGCTACGACGCCCTCGTTCGCCCACTGAAGTGAACTGAACACTCCAACATCATCATACTAGCCGGTGACTTTAATGCTCGGTTTGGTTCTCTTTCTCCTGAGGAAAAGCGGATGGGGGGTATACTTGATGTCCGGACACAACGTATTGAAAATGGTGAAACACTGTTGCAGCTGTGCACATCTCACGGTCCTTAGATTTCGGGCACCGCATTTCCACATTAGAGACATTGTGCCACACGGAGATCTCCTTGTGCTTCTGAACAATGGACACAACTCGATCCTATACCAGTCAGTCACAGGCGGCGCCACTCCGTTAAAGACTGTCATGCGTTTTGGAGCAACCGGTTGAACTCAGACTATGCTGTTGTGCGTGCCCGTTTTGTCTTGTCATTTGTCCAGAAGATAGATGCCCGCAAATGCAAGGTACTGAACTGACATCTGAGCGATGAAAGTGTAAAGAACGCTTACCAGATAACGTTAGTGAACAAGTTGCCCAGTTGGAGTAAAGTGAGAGATCCCAACGACCACTGGGAACAAATCGCTGTAGTTATGAAGGTATGGTGTGAGAGGTTGCGGAAGAGCTGTTCACCTGCCACAAGACTAGATTTCTGTCGCGTCGAAGAACTTCATGAACAAGCGTCGCTCGATTCCACCTGGTTTCAAGTATGACGACGACCGTCGAGTGCTTAAACGCAAGCCGAATAAAAGCTTACGCGAAGAACATGAGCACCATTTGATCGAACAGTCAAAAGAGCCCTTTTATCTGGGAATAGTAGAAGGCCAACCTCCATGATTCGTGATTGTACTGGCTGTCGATTTGATGTAAGACCATATGCGAAGAAGACGGTTCACCTATGACCAGCCGCTCGAGCCAACACGGCAGGTAGGCTGAACATTTTGAAGAACTGTTCAGCTGGCCTCAACCAGACCATGTGCACGACGGGGCCCAAATGGTCAGTTATTGTGTTCCAGACGGCCCTTCCTCGGAAGCATAAGTGGCTCAGGAGTTCAGGTTACTAAGGCGTAACAAGGCTCCTGGTCCAGCCCTTTTCTCACCTTCTCTTTTCAAGGATGACAGGGAAAGGTTGATATCGGAACTGATGGAGCTCCTCCAGATGATTTGGAAAACTGAAGAGGTAACTCGTGATTGGTGTTTACCAACAATGATTCCTGTTTTCAAAAAGGAATGCCGTAGTCTACGTCACCACTACAGAGGCATCCGTCTAGTGTCTGTTGTATCCAAGTTACTCCCTAGCCTCAGTTTAGGTCGGTTCATTAAGCAAAAAAAAAGTTGGACACGAGAAGAACAGGGAGGATTCCGATTCAGTCGAGAGTGCGTTTATCACATTTTTATCTTGTAACGGATCTCGGAACACCGGCACTCTTAAAGGAAGCCGATGGTCGTGGTCTTTTTAGACCTAAAGGCTGCTTTTGACTCGGTTGCACGTGACGTTCTCTGAAAGTGTCTTCTTCGCAAGGGAGTATCAGGGAAATAAGTGATGCTGCTGAGATCACTGTATACCCACTCTGCAAGCAGGGTGAGAGTTTATGGATAACTGTTTCGGTCGTTCATCACTTCTAGTAATGTTCGTCAAGGGTGTCCGATCTACCCCATTCTGTTTTGTTTTACTCTGTGGTTGGAAACGTGGCCTGTTAACAACGAATTGTTGTGTTTGATCATCGTTATCTTCGCCAACTAACCCACATCAGGTGGACTGGTCGAGTGAGCAACACGGCCGTTCGCCAGTTTGCATTCGGGAACGCTCGGGGTGCGCGAACAGTTGATCAACTGATCATGTTGTACAGTCTGCGATGGTTGAGTCACATACTCTGCATGCCAGCTGATTGTTTACCGTACCGAGAACTGCATAATGAGAACAGCAACAGTTGGGTGAAGCCACGTGGTCAAGCAACAACGTAGCCACGAAATGTGAGGACACTGACTGTTCCACTGAGCATAATGGGTAGGTGTTGCCTGCCTGGCTCGGGTCTTCGTGGTCACTAAAATTTCTGGTTAGAAACGCTATCCGAGATTGCAGTGTACCGCAGTCAATGGCGCACCTGCTTCTATACCATTTCTAGTACCTTTAAATAGTCTTCTTTTATTAATTTTCAACCGACTTAGTAACGTTTTCATTTCGGATGTTCCACGTCACTGCTGAGGTGAGCAGCGGTCCGAGCCACAGTACCTTCCGGACACGCTCATGACTGCTATTGACGTAGACCTAGCACCTTCCGACCGCCCCGAGCGCGTGCATTCAACTTGGGTTTTATAACCTCTTTCAGCAACCGTCTTTAAGGGCTTAAGGTTGCCGGTTATACAATCTCTCTGACTTTAAGAGTCTAAAAAACGAACGGTTTTCCTTTAAGTTTAATCATATTCAGCTAGTGCTGTTCGCGATTCATACGATGTGGGCTTTGGCCACATCCCAGCTTCTCGTTGAGATCTTTCACTACATGTCGAAATAATTGCTTTCCCGACCTGGTTACTTATCAAGGAGTAGTACGTACCAAAAAGCAATCGCTGTGGGGACTAGATGGATGGCCTTGGAATGTCGTGTTTTCTGTACTATCAACAGTTTCTTAAAAAACACTAGTCGTTGTAGAGAATGAACCTCATGCAGGAGGTGTACATACTCAACACTCAACGAAGTTCACGTAATTGACATTAGAATTACAAGAAACACAAGACAAAAGAGTGAAATTTCACAACAACAAAAAACCCACGGCACCCAAGCCAGTTAGCTACCAAACAGCTGATTTGGGCCAAAATTAGCACACGAGGACAGCGCACACGACAAGCGGTGTAGGTATACGTAAATATGCCAGAGTTAACAAAGCATGAGAAGAGATCGATACACCGTGACCAGTACAGTCTACACACCCCAAAAACATGTCAGCTAACTTCGTTATTGCTAACGCAAATAGGCAATAATTAGCAAACGATTTGAAGGCGCCCGAAATATAAGGCAAATGCCGTCTGAGCATCCCCGAGCGATTTGGCAAGGTCTCATAGCCCCACAGAATGACTGTTCGTGTGGTCTTACGGTGTTCCTAGCTCTTTACACGAAACTAGGACTACGTCAGCGTCACAGACGGCTTAAATTTGCGACCGTAAACTGGGTTTGGACTATGTGAGCTCATCGGATAAAGTGCGAATACTGATGGTCAGTGTATGACGTTGATTTGGAGGATGAGGGCGGCAACACTAGGCTCCACAAGGAGGATGCTCGAATTTGACATGCCGAAATGTGCATGAAATTAAGTGAGGACTGACGTTTTACTTACCTTCCTTTGATTTTCACTATTATATCAATCTGCACATGCGAAAAACAGCAGTCCAACGTTCCAACATATCCAATTACAAATATATGCACAAACAACAGAGTTAACGTTGAATACATTTACATGGTAGAACGGACACGTGATCTGTATTGGATCGATGTAAAGAAGACCCATGCGCATACATACACAATGTGTGAGAGAGAAGTCAACACTTATCATTGTGGCTGAATTAATTAGTTCGGTTCAGTTGGTGAACTACTGTAACAGCAAGCCGCCATATGTGTAACACGCGAAACACGGTGAAACCAAACAACAGCTTTAAAGATGAATAAATGAAAGTAGTGAGCTATACTCAAACATATAACACAATAACGTTACAAAACTGCCTCCATGAAACCTTGAATTGACATTTACTGCCAAGTAACAGTAACGTTCTGCTTCTCATTTACTGAATGGCAGTTGACTGATGGTTCTCTGTTGGGTTGAAGATCAGCATGTAGCGACCAATAAAAATGTGCTTCTTACGGATCCTGACGATAAATCGCAAATTTTCCGCAAATATGCCCATTGATCAGTTTGTTGTCAATGGCCCCGATTCAAACTCGGCGCGCTCTATTCAGATGTGCAAATCGCCTATTTGAATACAGCTAATATTCTGGCATCTGACCCATTTGTGTTATGAACAGTGTCCATATGAAATGATCGATACATCCATTAGGTTATAAACATTAGCAGCCTTGGATCAGTTAGACACACTGATAGGTTCCATGCAGTTTCCCAAACTCTGTGTACTGTCTTGGCATCATTTACTATCATTGGTCACGGAGCGGATTGGAAGCGAACAGCTACCAATTTGAAGACCAGCCTGGATATAAGTAGTTTACTGTATTCTTAACCGTTGATCAAATCTAAAGATTTGATTTTGCTTCGATCCAGTAAGATTATAAGAGAGGCATGATTAGGTAACATTATTGTTCATAAGTTTCGTAAAAACCTGTGTTGTCAGCTGTCGGGTGGACAGTTTTCAATCAAGTTTGTTCTCAAACGTCATCATCACATCATCATAGACAGCAATACATCAGTGGTTCACACTAACGCTTAACTACTAAACAACCATGAAGGAAAAGTAGACCCTATTTGGGAAGAGAGAGGGAAAAAAGAAGGGGACGGGAAGGGACCTAACTACCGGAAATAACTACGTCTATATTCGAACATTCAACATCAAGGTGCCTACACCTTGCAAACAAACGTCTCAAAAGTCAACCCGATTGAATGAATAACCTGACCAGAAACAGTTGACATGATCTTCGAAATGTCAAGCTGTCACACGGCTGATTTTAGACCAGAAGCGTATGGTGGGTCGTAGAAAAACAGCGGAACATCAAACTCTTAAAGGAAAAATATGCCCCTAGTCAGGTCTCAGCCCCGGCACGAACGAACGAACTCAGGGATGACCCACGCAAATAATCAGTTTCCTCATACTGAGCTGAAGAAGATACTCAGATAATTCAGACTGCCACATATTATAAAATGGGATATAGTTAAATAAAACAGGTCTACCTCACAATCAGAAGACAACAGCTGTAAAATAGGCTTCATACTGGCTACAGCTGGGTCGCTTCACAAATTTTACCTAAACAGCTTCCGGTCACATTAAATCATAACTCATGACGATTGCGATGTGAAAGTTCGGACAGTGTCAGGCGACAGTTTGTGTCATCCGCTGGGGTAAAACAGGTTAGTGTGTAAACAGATATAGACGTGACGGTAGACAACAGCGACATCCACAAGAAGCAATACTACATAACTATTACCATGAAAAGACGAGATACAGTTCGAAAAATCTGAAACAAAGTGTTCAGTAGTCAATAAATATAAACGATGAAACTGGCCCTCGGAATTCGAACGCGGAAGTTTTGAAATTACCATCTGAACAACCTTCTCACAGTGACCAACACAGAGCAAACTGAAATATTTTTCACGTTAACTTTGAGATTATAGACAGTGGTTGAAATGGGTGCCTAAATGATATACGATCGTGAATAAACAGACTTGGCTTAGGGTCGAAAGTGGTATCAGATGTATATGACAATACCTGTATGTTTAAATTTAATCAGTATCAAAACGATATACACACTGCTATAAACATAAACTTGTTGTAAATAAAAATAAACAGCCACAAGAAAGTATCTTTATCACGACGCACACGAATTCAGAGATAAAAAATCAAGGGACAATGGTTAACTGTTTACGGTTCAGTACGTCAAGTCACCATTGACACAGCTCGGATCTCACACCAACTGAGTGTCACATCGAAAGAGTGCTCGGCATGGCGGACGATCGGATGGTTTAATCAGTATATCAACCAATTGTCAAATCATATATATCCCTGAGGACACCAACTTAGTTTCATTAATCCTGATTATCGAATAAGCATCTCAACCTCAGTGCTCTCTCTACCGACTGGGATCAATCGATGTGTGTGACTGAGTGCAGATATTCATGGTCAAACAGGAGCATGTTGCTTCCCCCATCCAACCTGAGAAATTAGATTCTGCAACCTTCAGCTACCGTCAGTAAAGTCGGTAGTCTTAGGAATACACACATTAGGCTTCAAGGAGATGATTAGCTGACAGAAATGATAAGTACATTTGGTCATAAGAATTCAATTTATTTGCTACAACTGATCAGTTGATAGTGCGCTGGTGAAGTAGGTCAACAAATTAAAAAAAAAAATCCGCCACTCAAGATCGAACCCAAGTGATGATTAACCACACAGACCATAGAGCGAGAGCTTTGGATGGAGTTGATTGCCATCGGTTAATTTGATACAACTCTGACAACTGGTAAAAAGGGCTCGCCGTATTTGAACAGTCCAACTGACAACTGAAACGCGCTTGGGAGGCAAGAAAATAACATCTAGGTGTGACGAGATTAGATCACACAAGAAAACAGGTGGCCATGATTCCGATAAATTAAAGCTACTCTAATTTACAGCATCAGTAACAGTAGGTGGTACAAACTCGATAACAAACGAGTCACGTCCATTCTGCTTAAACGTATAGACGTACAGTCGTCAACAAAAGTATGGTGCCATTGGAAGTGAAAACGGCCCAATATAAATCGCCAAAGTGGTACGCGACCTACCCGAATTGTTGTGGGAAAGCTAATATTCCAGAAATCCAAAAGTTTTGTATGTCGACCGATGATTTTTGATACTTTACTCTGGAGTCCATTTCAAAAAGCCAGAATCGCACGGATTCACCTTGGTAGAACAACTACGTTGTCATTGCTATGCAGAATGCAGATAGCTGGGGCGTCTGGACGGTTATGCTTTTAATGGAGCAAACATAAGAAAGAGGAATGGCAGCCTCATAACTCACTGGGAATACGTCTCAATGTTATTCAACGGCAAGTCAGCCAGACAACAGCTGGATACACCATCCAACATTACCTCAATCCCCGATCGCATATGGCATCCGATTAACAAGCCTGCAATGCTTTCAACAGCCCGGCTTTCTCGAAGCGTTACTGATTGTCGGTTGACCATCACTGGCGAAGTGCAGTGCACCGCAGTCCTTAACGGATAGCCAGTCACTGGTACGTTACTTGTATGCGCCTTACGACAGCTGGCGACGAAAGAACTCACGACGTCACTTATGTATGAGCACATGAAAACCCTCCTTCAACAGCATTAAAAACAATTCAAGTAGACACAGCTAAAACTGGTAGGAACACTGATGCAGAATATGAACGTGCGGCAGCCGACGTCGAGACCGAACCAATCCCCTAAAACTGCAACAGAATCTCTAATCAATTCAACCCGTCAGTTTCATTTTGATCTCTTGCTGATGCTAAGTTCGATTCTAAGTTCAAAATGTGTGAGAATTTTTCAAGGTGGAACTGTCAGACACTGGCAATACCCGGACAATAGGGCAGCAGCTCCGTAAACTGGGCACCTCTGAAAACGAACGATATCTCAACTTTACCTTGTCGAAGAACCCAAGGAATTCCAGTTTTGACGAAACCACCCAGACGCTATCACAAACCTCTGGCGACCAGTCGTTCGTGTTTAACATACGCTACCAGTGCCTGAAGTTCGTGAAATCAGCAGACACTTACTGAGTGAGATAAGCTGGGATAGGCGGTTGGCAGTGGTTCAGGTTTCGCACAGTGAACAGAGATCAATTCAAATGTCTCGTTTTCGCTTGCGGACTCCAGTCACCAAAGAAAGCAGGTATTAGAACACAGATTATGATGAAAATAGAACAATGTCCCTTCAGGATATCACAACCGAATGCCAGCGTCTGATGAACCTGGAGTATGACACCGCTACGACCGAGCAGAACAATCACCCGAACGTCCACATGATGTGTTCCAATGCCACAGGCAAGGCTGCACAAAAGTCAGAATGCGACAACCGATTGGAACTATCCACACCATGTTAGCAATGCAGTTGATAGCATTATATCCTTTATTGTCCATTTAAGCAGCATCGATGCGTCTATTGTCCCAGTAGGGCCATAGGGAAAACTACTATCATTTAAGAAGCGCCAGGACACTCCTAATCGGAAATCTCACAATTCACACAAGCTCCGATCTCCCCGTTCTCACGGCAGGGAAGGCCGATCAAACGTGTATTCTCGGACAGTTAAAACACATGTATATAACAAAGTAGATACCATATGAAGCGCAGTCGTGTCACAGTCCCTTACACTATCCGTGCATGCCATTACGGAGCTCAGACTTGAACTCCACAGAGCATGTGTGAGCCCATGTGATGAGAATGTCCCTGACAAAGCAGTTTCAAAGCATACGGAAGTTGAAGAACGCACTTGTGACAGCGGTGAATGAGATCGGCAGCCAACTGTTGCACGATTTGCAAAAAGAAGCATGTCAGAAATGGTAGCAGAAGCCACCACGGTGAATGGCGACAACACAAGTTACTGATTAACCGAGTTCGAAATTAGGGTCAAATTGTTCTTGGTAAAACCAGAAGCCGAAGATTTTTTATACTTTCAGAAAAAACGACATTATTGCCATTCGATCAAGAACTTTTGCTGCCCAGTAAGAGAGACGATTCGTCATGTTATCATCACAGAAAACATTACCTAGTATAGTCGCGGCAATTTGAGTTGAACCAATCACACACCTAATCGTGCATCACAACAGCCGTTCACAAGGTGACCAACCAGGCATGTGACACCTACCCACTCTACTCAAATGAGTAGTGAAGGCCTTCACATTGCGTGACTACGTCGTTGCTTGTCTACCACCCAATTTTATCCAACTTTTACCGGCCCCGGTAAATGACACCCGGTGCGGAAAACGCTTGGTTAACACGCAGATTACGTGATAGAAACAGCATGAAAGTAACTGAAACTATCCATAGTCTCAAGTGGTCATGGCGAACCGCTGGACGATCAGAATGCTCCATTTCGAGAGTATACTTCTAACCACTTTCCTATTTATTCGATAGCACAATTATAAAGAAATTCTGCTGCACATTCATAGGAGTATGCGTCACTATTTAAGTATTCCAACAATGACCTTTTATTTCTGCTTCAGATCACCGCAGTCATTGAAACTGAGGGCTGGAAAGTCACTCTTCGCAAAGTGCAAAGCAACTTTCTGATCTGAGCCTGATCAAGAGGATGTGCAAAATAAGCACTTTTTCCCGTTTATCGACACAGAAAGCGGAACCGAAAGTATTAAACATGCAAGTAACCAAACAGTATCCGGACGATAGTATGCATTGAAGGTTTCAATCACATATTGATAGTAGAGTTTGAGGAGACTTTCTTAAATATAGCGAGAAATTCGCATACAGGCTTCTGGATTAATTTTCCGAACAACTATCTCTCTAAATGTGACAAAAATCCCAACAGCAGCAGCAGTTACTGTAGGTATACAGTTGTTGTCACGCTTAGACTGAATGATATAAGCGAACGAATCTTCAACAGAATAAAACGCGATGGGGCCTACCTTGAGGTGTTCACTCGAATTCTGTTTCCCATATCCACCTACTGACAACTGTTGTTGGCGTTGACCTGGACAACGATTGGAGGATGGGGCATCCCCAGATCGTGGCTTAGCCGACTGCCACGATTGTTTATCAACGTTCACATTGACCGTGGGCACAGGGTCCCAATGTGGCGAATAACGCAGTTCGTCCGAATGCCATTTGGACAGAGGAATAGTTAAGATGGGGTCGGACAAAGTGGGCGAATGGACAATGAAACCCTGTTCACGCGATGATACCACGAGTGGACAAATTAGGTGAGCACAAATCAAACGTCAACCAACAGAGATAGGAGAGGTGCGTGTGAAAATATAATCGGTACGCAGTGTCACACCAATACACACGCAAACAAACCCAAGATAATCACGGCGGAAGGATGATAATGAACCGATTAGCGAAATTATGCGTATGTGTGCGCGAGCGACAGAAGCCAAATGTAGAGCACCGACGGCGCAAAATAATCAGGCCAATGAAGCGAGATCGGAACAGCAAACGGCCAAAAGATTAAGAAGCATTAAGCCAAGACGATCAGAGAGAATGCAGGGGAAAAGGGAAGACGGTATAACTCTATGAATAAATGCATTCAGTAATTCCTTATACGTAAGAGGATACACAGAAAGTGGCAATCTTGCCTGTATTGATAGGTAAGGGTAAGCAAACAACAGATAACAGGCGCATCGGGAACGGGTTAAACATGAGACGATCCACTTTCCTAGGCTGAAGATAAATATTTATCGTCAAGTTGAGCATTATCGGCAGGCCCAAATTTTGTCTATAACATACAGTGTGAATCAATTTCGACAACAAACTCTTCAATCTTAAGTCAACAACGCGAACGAATACTTATACATAAATTCCTGGCAGACCAGACTGATGTCCTACGAGAAATGTCCTTCGTGGAGAAGAAAGGATTTGACTTGCCCAGAATGATCGGTGAGTAGTGACCAGACGGAGATAACAATTTACATGGCAAAGCCATTCATGGTGTTTGCATACGCCTTGTGTATGACATGATAAATCGTGCCTAACAAAATGGCACCGGAGACGTCAATTTTGGTCCATTGATTAATGTGCATGTGACCAGGGCGAAATTGTGAACGGAAACAAAAACGATTCGCAAGGACATTCGCCAAGATGACAGAGACGTTCTTATTGCCTCTAAACGTAACTCATGCACAAGCTAAGAGGTCTCTGGAGGCGTTATCTTTACAGTAATACTGTTGGCTAGTCAGGAGATCGAGTACATAAGAGTAAAACCTTATCGGCATTAACATATCACCTGCAGTACAATATAATATGATTTCAGAATCACAACACAACTAGGCGCATTACCAGGGGACCGTAAAAACATCAAATTGTGGTTGGTTCGGTAAATAATCTGGAAATGCAAATGATGACTAAGTGTGTAGGAAGCCAACAATGAATATGAAACCTTGGAAGCATTAGATGCGAGTTGTTTCCACAAACGCACACATACTGATCAGCAATCGGGCATTTAGATTGTTGCAAGCCGATGTCACAGCTTTCTCAATCAGAGGGCTAAATGTAACGATTTGGTCATGTTCAGTCTGGGTCCAGTATGTTCATTTCATAAACGTGTGGAGTTGAGTTTCAATATCAGTCGGAGCAAGGAGTTAAATGGCCAACGTGAAACACAGTTCAAAGTGACAGAAAAACGAAGCTGAGCTATTTTTTTTAATTGCCACACTCAGATCAGCACAAGCGAATCATCGTCGAGGGGCTTTCCGAGACGTCTGAAAGTAGCACCGAAAGTCCCGTTACATCGCAGCTCTCAGCCTGGGAACGATGCCAACTGGAACAGAGTAAGAATGTAGACACCAATAATCGTGTAGCTTCTTTAACGATTGCCGTAGGAGCTATGCATTTCTGCTAGCTTTTTTGTGTGAACGTTTCTGTGTAATGTTGCTACAAAAAGCACAGTGGGAATCCACCACACCTAGATGGGTGCTTGTGCTTTGTTATCAACCGTTAACCACTATTCCAACCTCTACAGTGGTTCTACTTACATCTTTTCGACAACTGATTGAAAGTGCCCAGTGTTCGATATACCCTAGCAATTTGCATTTGAAAAGTACGCCAAACGCATTAAGACTACCGTAAAATAAAATCGACTCTGTAAGCATCAGGACCATACCCAAAAGCTGAGAGTGGTTTTCGAAAACTGAGTCGCAGCACGCATCAGACACAATGATGGCAATTTACACCTGTAAACTTTTGTCAGAGTTAATAACGCCAATGTGAAGACCGCCAATACTCTAGGTAGAGAAATTCACACCACGTGAGCTTTCAGATCAAAAAGGTGGCAAGTAAAATTAATCACACCAAATCTGAAAGATACAATTTAAAATTATATTGAATAACCTACTAGCACACAAGTCACCCGGTCCGGATTTCCTAGTCCCAGACGTATTGAAAGATCGCGTCACTAAGCTGGCAGAAAGACAGCGGTATTTTTTATTAATTCATTAGCGTCTACTGAAAGTTCGGAAGGAGCACAGTCACATATACCATCAATGATTAATGTAGAGAAAACTAACAAACTATCGACCTATAGCCTTGCAATCAGTGACCCCCAAGGTAATGGACGGCTTACTAGACAAATTATCCAGAGTTAAGGTAACGGATTAAGGGAATCCGGGTGTAGAAACTCCACCAGACGACTTGGATTGTCTGAACCAAGGGCTCACAGCTGACGGATTGCTGTTCCACGTGGAAGAACTCAACGTCATAAAGATTTATGATCAAGATAGTGCTGGTTATTACCGTGGCGACACCAAACGGATTGTCATTGTGTGATTGAGACCAAGAGACTCTGGTGAAACAATTTAGGTCTGTCTACAGAGTGGGCAGCGACAGCCACATTAAAACGATATGGAATATTGCAACCTGCACTATGATTGAGTGGGCGATTCGCCCACACTTGAATATGAACATGTGGGCCTATCACATTCGTCTTAAGCAGTATTTGACAGATACTGAAAAAGTTCAAAGAAGAATCATGGTCTCATGAAGACGTCCTGTCCAGAGAAACTATGCAGTAACTGTATTCTAGGATGCGAATGACTGCAGTCCTAGATCTCGAATGATACTCAGACCACCCACCCATAATTGGACAGGACTGAGTCGACCACAATAGCTGCAGAGGGAAGATAGAAACCTGACTGAACGTTGGACAAGGTATAGCAGTATGTAAATTACCCAACGTATTGTCGCACAAGTATAATTCCCATGAAGGGCGTGGTCAAATAAAAACTCACCACGCAAGTACAACACAGGACGCTACGGTTGGTCCACTGTATCGGTCATCTTAACTGGTCGCTGAACAATCCTCTTACGTCGTGGTCTGAACGGAGATGGAATTCGCCAAGTCGCCATAAGCTGGATACACTGGATCAACTCCTAATGCATTAAAGACATCTGATAGGCTACTTAATCCTTACCCACTGGAATCTTCACATACCGGGTCATTCACAAGATTACCTCCGGTCAACCAAGAATGAACGCTTGAGAGATTAATATTGCTAATGAGTAGTCGGGGATATGGTTTATTTTCAAGTTGACCATCACTCACATTTGATCGCAACGTTCGCATTCAGATAGACTTTGCAGCCAGCCTCTTTCGAAAAGAAGCACTAGACTCGAGTTTCGCTCTACTACTCATCAGTAATCTAAAATATCGCCTTGCAGGTTTAATGAGTTCTGTGATCTCGACCTGTCTGGGAAGTCCTAATCGCGGGGTTATCGATTGGAGCTAACAGGCAGTAACTGTGTCTCCTCTCGAGACGATCGGGCAACCTGATCATTACTCACAAGCGAGAGTGGTTGAGCGTTCAGATTTGATGATTCGGTCGTGCCTAATGTGAGGTCAATGGCGCAGTGGTTAACACGGTTGCCTCATGATTGGAATGTCCGGAGTTCAAATCCCGGCCGTGGCAAGGATATGCACTACTGACGAGCTCTAATGAGAGCGAAACTCGAGTCTAGTGCTTCTTTTCGAAAGAGGCTGGCTGGAAAGTCTATCTGAATGCGAACGCTGCGATCAAATGTGAGTGATGGTCAACTTGAAAATAAACCAAATCCCCGACTACTCATCAGTAATCTAAAATATCGCCTTGCAGGTTTAATGAGTTCTGTGATCTCGACCTGTCTCGGAAGTCCTAATCGCGGGGTTATCGATTGGAGTTAACAGGCAGTAACTGTGTCTCCTCTCGAGACGATCGGGCAACCTGATCATTGCTCACAAGCGAGAGTGGTTGAGCGTTCAGATTTGATGATTCGGTCGTGCCTAATGTGAGGTCAATGGCGCAGTGGTTAACACGGTTGCCTCATGATTGGAATGTCCGGAGTTCAAATCCCGGCCGTGGCAAGGATATGCACTACTGACGAGCTCTAATGAGAGCGAAACTCGAGTCTAGTGCTTCTTTTCGAAAGAGGCTGGCTGGAAAGTCTATCTGAATGCGAACGCTGCGATCAAATGTGAGTGATGGTCAACTTGAAGATTAATATTGGTCAGGCCACTAAGTAGAACTTTTTTGTGGTTAGCACGTGTTCATAATAGGGCTCAGTATCCAGCCCTGTGGCTGCGAGTGAATTAGTTAAAGATCACATCTGGATGTTTCATTGGTACGTAGGGCACATTACGAGTTTTCTGAACAAGATCTTAATTCACCTCCACAAGTTACCAAATCTGCATATTTGTTACACTGCTGCTTCTGTGTGGTTCACTATCCGATGTCGAAAGAATTGCATACTAACAGTTCTATCCATGTTGTACGTCTGTTTGACTTGACCCACCTACAGTTTCTTAATAGTTTTAAACCGTTCAGTACAACTTGATAGACCGTATACTACGTATGTGGATCATTCAACTTCAGAAGACATCTTACGCTTGGATACATCATAGGCTAGTTTGAACTGTCGGTACAGGCTCAATCCTCTGATCAACACATGACTACCTAATGTATGCACTCCAAACATGTACACATTGGCCCAGGCAACCTTAGTTGTGTTCCATCCAACCCTTAAACAACACCAAATGTGTACGCAGAGAAGAGGTCAATCGTTCCCAACAATTATAATTCTTCGCTCAATTCCAGCAACATAATATCCATCACCGCACTGTCATCTATGCAAGGGCTAATCAAGTGAACCATGAGTCATGCGTTTGAAACGTAGCCATGATTTGCCTCACGACATGACGATGTACGCTCACAGAAAATGACTGAAACGATTGCCGCTTCTTCGTCCCATCGCGCACAGTTGAACTTGAAGCATCGGATTTGCCTCGTGTAGAACATAGCAACTCACATTTGCTGAGATGTTACGAAACAAAAAGGTGTGACCGGATTAAACCCAGAACTAAATAATGTTATTGGAATGGCGGTGCGCATAAACAAAAGTGAGTCACATCCACATCCGCTGCCTGTTATGCTTATCAAACGGGGCAGAGGAAATGCTGACGAGTGTCGTACATGGGTGTGCATTTCTTCGATTTTGTATGTTTTACTCAATCTACTTCTCGCATTTTGAGCTAGAGAAGTGAGTTATAAAGTTGAGGTACTTTAGACTGGATAGGAGTCAACAATCACCACAACCTGCACATCCACGTGACCATGATAAAGTAGCTCCGAATGGAGTACACACTTGTTGCCAATCAACCAAACGTTATAATCGACGGTTAGCGTACGCTGTGTGCTTGTATGGTTGTCTTTGAGAACACTGGTGCCATCATTCATCAAATACTATAGACTCAACCCAAATATACCAGCTGACAGCAATGAAGGTTGAGTTCGGATTTCTCATTCAGGCAACGCGTAATTCAAACTACCTCTTTATTAGGCCCAGCGGTTATTACGGGACTTCAGTTGGGCTTGCCAAGGAGGAAGTCACTCGCGTATGGTCCAGTTGTCTGCAACACTGCGCCCACGTGGTACTCCTGTTCCATATAGCTGTTGTCTCTGCGAGCTCATGAACACTCAAGTCCTAGCCATGGACGAGGAGACCTGGTGCTTTATAGAAAACGATTCCATGAATGGTCTTCGTTGACTGAAGAGATAAGCGTGTTACACTGGGTAACATGAGGAAGACTCACTAGTCTCTCTACATTTACTGGGAGCACGGATGATTGAAAATAATGTCCTTAGAAGGTGAGGAAAAGGGATTAAAACAAATCTTGTGGACCTGCCCTTGAATCAGCGCCGACAGGAGACAAAACAACGTTCGTGACGCAATCTACAACAGGCTGCAAGTAAGATAAACAAAAGACAAAAATAGGTGCCAAACGAATTGTAGGACGTTGTACAAACAGTAGCTACGATCTCCCAAGTGCGTTCGGTTCTCTGAAGACCGTGGTAATACACTGCACATGTACAACAACAGTGAAAGGACTCCCCGCAACATACTCTGCAGAAGTGACGAGAACAGAGAAAGATGGACCAAGGCCATATTCTTATGGCTCCCGATAATGTACTTAAAAATAATATGAGTTTACTTGCATTGAAGCATTTGATAACCAGGGAATTGATGAGGAATTCGTGGAGACTATTGATTCCCATGTCTGTGGTAAAGCTCTGGAGTACGACGAGGAGCCATGTGATATAATAAGCATCAGAAAATCACTCTCCTCGGTCACGACCGTATGCTTTTCTGTCAGTGCCTGGTACAGAGAACAATGCTTCAAGATATGTGTCGTTTTCTACAGGGTCAAAAAGGTCGCCGCAACTGTAGCGACAGCCGAGAGGTTCTTCCTCTTGTTACATTTTGAAGGGCTTTCCCTCATATTGTTTTCCAGAGACTATTTTCCAGCTTTAACGTCACGTGACGTTTGCGATCATGTAGCAGATGGAGATAAAGCACCGTTAGGTTGCCAAAAACGGGAAAACATCTGAAGTAAACAGAAATCCAAAAAAGCATGACGAATTGCACAAACAGTCCTCAACCGCATACATTCACCAACCGATAGTGGGCTAATTTTTTTTCGATAAAGGTAGACCTTAATTACATCGAAACTGAGAACGGGAAGACCAAACAATTCTATTTCGTGGTCCAGTGAAAAGCAGTGGCAACCTTAGGTTTGTCGAAAATTATAGATGATTGACAACGTAACCGAATTTTGGAAAAAAGTGGTGAAAAAGAAGCGACTTGAAGTCAGACGCTGAGCATTAAAAACACTGAAGGACTCACGTCCATATTGATTTCCAGCTTATATTTTGCCAAGTCTTCTGGATTGAAGTCATCAATGTACTCATCGGGTGAAGGTACAACAGAGAATTCTACGAACAAAAAATACACGTGAGGCGCAGATGAAAACTGGAAGAAAACTAGTAACTGAAGGATATGTATTTGTTATAGTCAAACTTCAAAACACTTGGGGCAAGCGGTGAAGTGACCAGAAATCACAGAACACCAGGATGCTTACAAAAAACTGACAATACAAGAGTGCCAAGGGGGCGGACAAGCCGTGAACAGTGACACGGCAACGGTAGCCCACCTCGAAAACTTTGAAAACACTATATTCTGAATATGGAATCAAAAGGCTAGCCTCGAATTTATACACAACAGGAAACACGGGTAGGACATGCGAACCAACAATCGTTGAAACGAATCTCAACGCTTGGTAAGACTGGAGTGGATGACTCATCACGTATACGTAAGATGACATCCTACATGCGAACCCAATCCGCGACGTCAACGCAATTTATGTTCTATGGGTAAAATACACGACTGTGTTTCGGTTCCTTTCAACATTTAGTGGCGATGAGGCTCAAATACAGTCAATTTTGTTAAATGGCGTACAGGAAAGAGCGCGATCTGAATGAATACAAAATTACAACATTGCCACTAAAACTGTACGTTCGTAGATAACCTTTGGAGAAGTATAAAAGTTTTAACAGCCCTCGTGAAAGTCGCGAGTGCAAAATAACTACCACTAGAAAAGATAGGTGCCTTTTGAGCAGCATGAAATGGAATTCACTGCTTTTAGATAACGTCCGAATGGGTTTAGTAACTGTTCGGCATCCAAATTCACACTTTGACGGGACGCAAGCAACACGCGAATTCGATCAGTTAAGTGGAGCTTTTCTGACGGACAGAAGCGGGAAAGCAAGAATGAACTGGGATATTAGGTGCTGTACGCAGCGCGATGTTAGGCATACTTGGGTTAATAGTAGCATGTAAGATGTCTTGCGCAATGACACTTCGTTCNCCTTATGCGCTCAGAAACAGTTGGTGACTAACCTTTCACTGTGTTGGTAAGAATGCAACCGGTACTTTTTGTACAGTATTGTAGCTCTTGTTTGTTTTCTGTAGATTTTTCTAACCATATCTGACCTTTCCCACTCAATATGTATGTATCTTTAATCGCCCCCCATTATTGCATCAAAATTATCAACCAGTTGCATTTTGCTGCTTCCGTTTTGGTCACCTGACGGACTATTTCAAATATTTCTAGATTGATTTCGCCTGGCTGCTTGCCCCCCAACTATATAAAGTGTATGTTAATTTCGCAAAAGTAACCGATGAAATGCGAACGAAATGTCATTGCGCAAGACATCTTACATGCTACTATTGGCTTTTTTTAAATTCAACGATAGGAACCATTGTTTCAAACTCGTACTTGGGTTACCTGGACAAACAAATCACGACTGACTCTGTTTTATTGCATAGGAGTGCGCACGGAGGACAAGCGATTGGGCACATGTGATGCAGTTCGTGCGGGGACATACCAGTCGCACCGCGCTCCAATTGTCCGACGTGTGCGGGATGATGGGGTCAACACACAAATATGAACGAACACTGAGGGTAGTCCAGGTAATCAATCATTCACATTCTTCAGTCGTGATGGTTTTTGAATTTCAGTCCTCGTTCGTGTGCAGCGAACGCGTCGACCAGTTTTTAGCTTACGTTACATCCTGGGCGAGCGAAGCATTAGATGAAGAAACTCAAAAAAACAGCTTATGAATAGTTCTCAGACGGCCTGCTCATCAGCATCAACACTGTCATACCGACAGTTGATACCAAGGACCAACTACCTCATCACAACACAAAGAAACAGCGTACCTATACTGTTGGTATCACTCGGTTACCCCGCGATCAAGAAGGCTCACTGAGGTCCACGGCGACAACGTTATAACATCGGAGGGCAGTTTTGATTGATAATAAGCCAGTTGACAAATAAATGCAACTTTTATTCGATAACCATTTTGCATTTTAAAAAGACTGTTTGATTTGATTATTTCAAACAAAAGCACCAGTCAGATTCCCGGCTGCTTACCCGGGTCACTGATCAGAATGAACAACAAAGCAAGGTGATCGAAGCACGAACAACACTTTCTCCTAATGACACATCTCTGTTAAGGTAGGCTCTCCATCAGTTACATTCACTGTGCATCACATACGGACAAGTATCCACGGTAACGCATGAAGCCATAACGTCGTAAAGTAGCCCCTCCTCGACAAAAAGCAGTTCAATTAAGGCTCACTTTAGCGCCTTCACTTTCACGTTTCAGACACTTAGTAAAAGTTAAGAAAAGCAGTATTCATGTTTATAATAATCCAATCTATTAATGCAGTTTACACACAGTGCTTAATGGGTCTACTGCAGCCGCCATGAATTTTTTGTAGCTTGCTTTAATCAAGTAATTAATAGAAGAGATACGTACACCGCTTCACATCATTATCGGGAAGGTACGTTACATTCTGTAATTAAGTAACAGGACACAGCGATTGTTTTTTGTCTCAAACAGCCCCTCACGTATCCGATAAGACTCAGAGTGGCTGGCCAATGCAGGGTTTGCATTTCAGTAGTCTTTTGAAGTCATCACCCACTCTCGTTCGACACGGAACCATATCGTTGTCTGAAATCTGGACTACTAGCACCGGAATGTCACCAAAGCGTTGACACAAAGGCCGGTGATGACTGACAAAAATCTATACGAAAATGATTTTAACAACCTCAAAGGTCACTATACTGCCTTATGAAATGGTGTCTCTTAGAGACCACTTCCAAGGGAATGATAGCGTTCGATCCATCTGCTCAAAACTGATCTATTCACGTTTATCATCCTGAAAACTTAACGTTTCCACATTTCATCCATCCATACGAAGACAGCATGCCAAACCAGTTTGTACATTGAATTGGACAGCGAGCAGCTATCGATATAGCATACATACCTTGATGAAGGTCATCTGCATGCGGTGTCTACCGCACTGGTGCCAACTGATGCGCATGATCAAACACAGACATCGGTGATCAAATACCTGAAGACAGTTCATGTCATCTATCGTGAGCGGCCAGGTTTCGAAACCGATTCATATATAGGTGATTCTCTGACTTCCGGGAGAAGCTCCATTGTCGCCACAGATGTCCTAGATCAGTGAATATCGCCTTAGCCTTAGGGATACGCAATTCCGTCTTATTCTCTACACCCCTGCCGTTGCTGATGCCGATTCCTGAGAACACAGAGCGACCGGTGATCTCCATAACTTGGTTATCCAGCACTAAATTTAAGTGAACACAGCAACCTTGCAGAATTATTTTACGCTCTGAGGCTGCAAAGCGCATTCCGAAATACTTAGAATAGTGCAAACTATCGTTCAGTATTGTATTGTGTCTGCTTCTTACAAATTATCAAACAACAACCCCTCTTGGTCAGCATAGTCAGGATCGGTCAGTCTTCCACCATGTGGGAGGTCCACGCCGACATCTTGTGAGTGCTGCAGACTCCTCTCCATTAGTTCGTCTATGACAAAACCAAGCAGAAATGATGAGAGTGGATGGCCTTGACGTGGGTTGCTTCTGGTGCTGAAACTGTCAGACAGTTCCCCGTAGACCCTAGCCTGAGTTGGAGTATGGGAGTAAGGGGCGGACAGCATGTTCACATACTTGGTCGGTGCACATCTGCGTTTAAGTGACTCTAAAAGTGTAGGTGGATCCACTGACTCGAACGCGCCTTGATAGTTGGTCAGCGGTACACATAACGCTAATCCAGTATTTGTCAGACTAAACATTTGACCAATATATCCTGGCCGAGCACAAAACTCTGTCTGCTTCGTCCTAATGTTTGCCTCTCGAGCTGCATTGAGTTGATGAAGTGTGATGGATGCCATGGATGGATGTGATGGCCGGTGTGAGGCTAATTCCCCGATGACCTTCACTAGCGTCCCGGACTGTTTTCTTGAAAATGAGCACTGTTATCGAGTGACGCCAGCATAGAGCGATGGTATCTGGTGTGCATCAAATTGAAGTAATTGAGTCACGGCCTCTACTAACGTCTCCTCACTATCCTTGAGAAGTGCCAGCATGAGATCATCTGAGCCATCAGGCCTATTGCGTTTGAGAGCCGAAATGCAATTGCGGACCTCACTTTATTCGGTGGTTCTAGGCCTAGCGACCGGAGTATTACATCGCAAGTTTGTGGCGGTAACACAGTAGAATCAGGAAGCCAGCTAAACTGACCCGCAATGTTCCGCCCGGCGCTCTAACCATCTGGACTTATTTTGAATAAGTATGCCATTTGCCTCGTTGATAGCTTTACTAATAGACACTCGCTTTGGACCAGTGGCATTGATAAGCTTAAACAGTTTGCTGGTGTTCCATGAAACATGAACGGTTTCTATTTCCTTAACTTTCTCCATTTAATAAACCTTAAGATCAACGATGAGGCTACGCTTCAACGTCCTACGGATATCTCATCTAAGCTTGCTGTATGAATTGCCAAGAGGGATGAACCATCTGAGATTGAACAACTCCAGGGAATTCTCCGGGATTCAGTATTTGTTCAACTCATGAACCACTATGCCACATGCTACAGTACTTGCTTCATGAATGGAATGTGAGCCCTGGGTCCTGCAGCTGGTGGGATCTTCATGGTAAGAATTGCTGGGTATTTTTTAGCCTAGGTCGGTACTTATGCTTCACCGACGGCATAGCCAGTTTTTCGACAGCCAGTCAGTGAGGTCGTTGGGCAGCAAAACGGCAGTTTACCAACGCATGATCTGAGTCCAAATATGTGCTCCAGTAGTTGACCGCTACGGTCCAACAGCTCTAAGGACAGTCCTGAATGAAGCCCCACCACCGATAACTAACAGCTATGCAGTCTACCTGGTGTCACCATGCCTAAAACTAGTGTTGGGTAGAGATAGCTTATGCTCAGCGCACAGTTGAAACAGGCGCCCGCCACTATCCCAGCGATGTGATGCTATCCCAAATCTGTCAACTAAACGAGAATCAGTCTCACCGAGGCGGCCGACCTGGGAGTTCAAATCTTCGGTCAAAATAATCATAGTAGAAACATATACCGACTAAAGGAGAGCGGCCACATAAAAATGAAAGGCGTCTTTGACACCAACATCACCACAGTCAATTGGCGCATAAACAGGCACGATGAAAAGATTTCTGAAAGCTTTGCTTCTAGAGTTCGCCTGCCAAGCGGAAGGTTTACCGTCCACTGCAAACAAGAATCCAATCTACAACTGCGACGGCAGTCGTCGTGCTGAATACTATACCCATTCGAACTTAACCGAGTGTGATAGCCGCGAAATCATCCGGAGTGTATAACCAGGATCGGGTAAACAGTGCAGGTGCTGTTAATTCCATACGTTGATTCCTGTCTTAGATTCCACTCTCTGAAATGCAACAGACATCCACATTGAACGAGTCTAACGTTCGCGCAAGAGTCGTCTGCTGGCGTATTCGTTTTGGAGGACGAACGTTTGAACCCTTTCATTAATTCACACTCCATCAAGGGACGGGATAGACTTCAGTCTGGAAGGTAAGAGATAAGACTTACCGCGACAGTGTTACTATGATTAGTTATATCTATTGTGGGAACTGTAGAGAAATTACTAGAAATGGGGATCGGGAAGGGCCTAAGAGCTAAATTTGATAGAACGGTGGGAGAAGAATAAGTAGCAGCATTAGTTTTTTGCCTATCCGTCCTGTTGTACGCATCAAATAGGGTAACCCTGTTTGTACTGCGGACGGCCGATGCAGTATGAAATTATTGGTGGTATGGATGTTCCTTGTTGTATGTGGGACACACAGATTGAGACATCAGAACGATATAAGACCAAAGCCCCTGGCTCAAAAGTCTGTACCGCAAGGTAGCGGGTGAGTGGCAATGTACCAGAACTGGTGCTTTTTCCAGAAAAAGATGCTAAGCTTCTTCCAACCTCCAACCTGGAGGACCAGGGGACTGTAGTTTGTCAGATCTCTATCTATTCACCTGCCCGATAGGAGTGACTTTGTCGGTGCGGTCGTCACATCGCGTCAAGGTCCAGTCTCGTTGTGACGTGGATAGGTTATTTTCTGTGCGATTGAACTGATCGTGAGAGGAACCATTTAGAGTCAAGCTTGGGTAACAATTTTACCCATCGGTTTCGGCTAACTGGTACTATTGAGCGAAGCCAGTGGGAAAAGGAATACTGAATCATAAAAGACCTCTTTCAGGCAATAGTGTCAAACTGTACAGTTGTCAGAAACGCGAATAACATTGTAGACTGTCAAATACGGTGTATACATTAGCAAAAAATGTACATACAGCAATTAATTGTGTACAAATAAAATGAAAGACAAGCTTAGTGTTGTGACATCCACTCTGTTGTGCGTATAATATTGGTTCGCGCATTTTCAACATTCCAACTTATCTGACAAACATTGTTTTGAACTGATGAGACTTCTTCGTTTGTAATATCAGGTCAGTCAGCAATACTCGGAAGTGGAGCACATTCGACCTGCAACATCATCACCATAACCGTTTGCGAATTTCGTGGGCGGTGCCCGCATTCGTTAGCTTAGCACTGAGTGTGACTTTGCCGTCACAAATTTAGACGCAAATACCTTTTCAACTGACATTAAACATGTTCCAAAGTTGATGGAGACTCACTCCGTCAGCAATCTCATTCAGTAAACCAGACATAGTGACAGGTGACTGAGTGAGCATTCCTGAGATAACGCACTGTTTAACAGCTGAACCGTCTAGCTGTTTGCTGCACACTAAACCATGCGCGCAACATGGATGGACTGGCTAACTGATTGTAAATTACAGTGGTGCATAAATACTGAAACGTAAAACCGTGAATAATGAAGCTTTTCAACGGTGCCCTGCGAAGCATGCTAAAACGGTCAAGCGTACGTAGGTTTCCAACTCACTTACATTAGCCAACTGACAAACCGAACCTGTCAGAAGACTAGCGTAGGTCGACACGGAACCTAATTGCAGTAAACCTTTCAATCAGTCAGTTCCAATCACCTGTGAACTACTAGGTTTTTGCACATTCAAAAAAGAGCTCGCATGAACGTCGCTTAATACTGGCAAACAGTGAGCACCACGAAGCGCGACCCACCAAAAAACACGAAGAATAACCACAAAACCTGGTGGCCAGGGAGTACAAGCGAGATGGAATTAACTGACGTGTTCGGTAATTCCATTACGTTACATTCAGGTCAATGATGCAAAACAATCCGGTTTTTGAGAACCCATGATACAGACAGTCAGTCAGGCTTCTAGAACGCTAGACGGAGCAATTCTGATCGTAATTTAACAGACTCTGTTGCAATCGTGTTGCCTGCAGGCTCAGTTATGTCCTGAAAAGAAATCGTAGTTCTTGAGCGCCAAACGGCACTCAACTTTGGCGGCCTTCTTCTAAACACACAGTGGAGACGAACGTGGGGAAAAAAGTCCCATTCCAGTTGCCGGGGTTTGATCTACTAATAAAATCCCCGTATCCTAAAATAAACGAAAATCATCACACATCATGTTCTACCGTCTCCAATGAAGTGTAGTAGGGCTATCCGATCGTCATGTTTATCGGCAAATTTGCAGTCGATGAGCTCTTATAGAGTGCGTTTGATCGTCTCATTAACAGTGGTACAGAAATCCGTCTAGGAAGCAGAAAAGTAGAGTTAGACTACGCCGACTACTCTGTCTACCTCGGTGCGCAAACGATCCAAGTGACGCTAGATCACTTGGAAGTTCAACCAACACAATACAGTGCGTATTTTGTGTTTCTAAGGTGCAGTGGTTATTTACGATAGACATTCACCTGCAGTGGTGATTATCTGCACTTGGAAGAGAATTTTGCACACCTGAAAAGCCGTATGATAGTTGACAGTGGTGTGAAAAAAGCTAGAGCCCGGCTGGCTTCGGCAAACCTAAGGGACCTCCATACCTCTGTGAAAAAACAACGTGCACAACGCGGGCGCGCGCATAAGGCCCCTCTATGGTTGCGAAACATGACCGCAGAATATCCACTTTTGCTAAACGTTGATTCCACGACATTGACAATCCATGGTAGTAAAACCATGGGTACTGAGGGGGACGGACAGTAGGACGTATGAAAATAGCTTACATTTATGAGAAGTGGTCTCAATTCAACAAGTGGAATCGCAGTAACTAGAACGTTACACGGACGGCTATCAAGAGCCGTCAACACTCCGATTTGTTAGCCTTTCCTCGGAGTGATTAGAGAAAAGAACACGTTCGACAGAATAGGAATGATATGAAGATGTGTAAAAAATGTTATCGAACTTCGACTTTGCTGGCTACATACAGTTACGTGTACACACGTCCTGAGGCAGGCTGCATATGGTTGAAGTCGTTTTAGCTTACGACTGAGCGCCGCGTACTCACGACTTCCGGACATGATCCTCCTCTGTAAAATGTTTACGAGGTACGTCGATCAGTGACGACTTGACGTAGTCAATTCAGGCGAAAAATGATTTTACTGACGCTAGATAGTACGCTTTTTGTACCCTACATCTTGAGTGTTTTTCAACGCGGTATAACCCAATATGTCGTTTTGCGCACGCATGCGTACCGCTTCACCAGCAGTAATGGTTTGCAGTCTTGACCAGATAGTTTAAAATTCCGCAGAGTCCGCTGTGGTCGAAATTCTCCGTATCTTTTTAAATCTCGCAAGCCAAGTGATTGAATGTTGTCTGGCTCCAATAATTTTCTCTGTACTAATCTCTCTACATAAACACCACACCTTCAACCGGACCTTAATACAAATCAATTTATGAGCGTGTCTATAAGTATACTGTTGTCCCTCGCCCAACATAATTTCCGATTAGTCCTGATAGCGTAACGTACAAGGCAGTTGAAAAACTAAAAATCAGAATTTGACTTTTCGTCTGAAGAAACCCTGACCTTGGTAATGCTGGTTGCTCGTCTGTGGACGTGCACAAAACTTGATATTATATTGAACAGATTACATCACAACCCCCAATTGGTGTACTAGTCTCCGGCCCACTGAAAAACTGTGCAGTCTGGCACAGTCACTATGCATACATGAAGAAAATTTTGGGAACAACAAAACAGATCCATGAGGTGTACTAGATCGATACCAATCTGATAATTATCCTGCTGTTTAAAACGAGATCGTATCTGGCAGCGTACCGTGAAACCGAAATAATCACACACAAAATTGAAGCAGTGGAACAGAGGATGAGGTTAGAGAGAAATACATAATATACTAGTGTCAACCTCCGTTGGTTACCAACCACAATGCTCGAAATCATGATCGAAGCCCCCACCTGATTCTTTACCACGAGTGAATGAACGACGTAGACCAGATCGATCTGCCTCATATGGTGTCTCCCACCTGTTATCGTGGAACCAGGAAGAACGCTGTGTTGTCCCAACGTGGGCACTATCACGACCATTTCGAACTCGCCATCGACTATCGGCTGTACCTCTGGGTCTAATTCGGTTGACCGGGAAATCCGTGGTACGCATAGGAGGCCTACCTGAACGAGGTGGGTTTGTGTAATTACTGAGGTTCGGTCGCTGAACCCCACGTGTCGATTGGACTGAGTAAAGAAAAATGTACAACACAGAGTAGTGACAAAAAACACACGGATGAGAAGCAATAGTTAACAGGGATGCTCAAAGCTAATGATGAAACACTTAAGGCAGTTTCTGTCTAAGTAGACAATGACAATATAAATTTCACCTAGTGTGAACCTAGTTAGACCGAAGCCCTAGTTCAGCGCTTCCATTCGAAGGGGGCCAGAAGAATTGCTTAGGTGAATACGGAAGCTGCAACCAAATGTGGATGGTGCGCAATTTGCATAAATGGTCTTACATAAATTGAGTGTCATGCACAGTTGATCGTAACTTTCACACAGCCAGCCCCTCCAGAAATGAAGCACCACAATTCAGCTCCGTCCGCGTTGGAACTCGCCATTGGTTCATCATCACCAAGATTTGTAATCCGACTATGTTTTCAAGAATCAGTCGTGTTGAACATTGTGCCTTCGAAATCATACTCGACACGCAGTTCAAATGTCGCTCTAACAGAAGTGGAGTATGAGGCTAGCGCTACCTCTCCAAAACAGCTATTTGAAAAGTCTACGTGAATGCGAAAGCTGTGATGTTCAAGTTATACTGACCAAAATCCCCTACTAACTATCATAATTAATTCTTGTACAAACATACAAGGAGATGTTACGTGTGGTTATTCTTATATAAACTACGGTTTTCAGATACATCACGGTTACAATGAATGGAATAGCAGTGCAGAATACAATATTTCAGCGAGTGAACGCGTAAACAACGTAATCAGACGAAGACGGGTAGAGCAACAGATCCTACTGAATAGCAAGCGGGATCTCGTGATTTAACTCAGTCAGATTTCCTTCTCCGAGGACACCTAACACTCGAACCGAGCATGTATGATAGGACTAAAGATAGAAAAACAACTGAAGCTTGGTTTTGTTCAGGAATAAGAAAATGATAACGACGGAGGTCACGTAAACTATAATGCAACTGCCATGCTATGATCGGAACCCTGAGCACCACATTAAACACACGTTGTGATCAATTTCGAAGACATTAGTGTTGTTAAATTTAACGACAGGTTATTTAGCCATTTGCGCACTTCATTCTATAGGACACGAACAGAGCTATGAATTCCACTATTGTATAAATGCATTGAGCATCAGTTGCGATTACTCTGCTTGAATAAAAACATTACGTTGCTCAGTTGCAAGGTTTTGTTGGCTGTGAGCTTTAGTGAAGATTATTGGTACAATCTAAGAAATCCCTGCTGATTATCAATAATTTACGTGAACCTCACTTGAGCTTTGCGCAAGAGATTCGTCTAGATTTCGCATGGCTGACGTAGCAATAAAAAAGCTGTGTATCTTATCCGGAACACGATTCAGACTGTTTTGGCATATTGACGCGTAAACACAGACAGAGTGTAAACGTGAGGATAACAATAATTTATTCCAATATGGGTAAAGCTTGGATTTTGCACTTATGAGTGACACTTCTTTCAAATTGAGAGCAGACTGGATATGCTGGTCTATGGGTCCAATTTAGATTCACTTCGCAGGTTCAGGTCGTTCGCGTCCCTGTCATTGTAACAGATATGCTCACGACGTCAGCTGATTGTGGGGACAAACTGTTAGGAGGCAAACTCACCAACACAATCTAGTCAGGACATCGGTAACGGCTGACGAAATCAGACAGCAACAAAGCACTGGGGGGCACGTCGGACCAACAAGCAGGAGACGTGCAAGTGAGCGTGTGCGTCGCAAAAGGTGGATACGTGCAAGGGAGTGGGGGTGTCACGCCAACCCGAGAAACTAACGTCTATGGATTTGGCCTTACTTGACCACTTGGAAACGAAGTGGCCTAAACAAGCAGACGGTGACTCATCACCATTTCATGATATATATTTACAGGCATTTCATTCATTTGGTCGAACTGGTTTTTGGCAATACAGCGTGTTTTCCGCACCCGTGTCTTTCTCGTCTCTGCGCAAGTAGACTAGGGGAAGCCGCATAACAGGAACCCAGGTCTAGCAGACAAGCCGTATTAGAACGTTTGGCAAGGGAAAGGCGCGTTACATCACAAACAGCCACAGTTGAAGAAAGAGCCGACTGTGAAGTTACTCTTGATGAGTGAAATAACGATGATCTGCCGTTTAGTCATTGCCATTGAAAACATTTGTTGTAAAAGGTATATGGTACATAATGACATATGGAATCTCTCGACACCACTTTACGAATAGTCCCCGGATAGCGAGGGTAGATCAATGCAGCCAGACCAAACGACCAGAAGACGATCTCCAATTGCCGAACTTGGATCCAAAAGAACGGATTCTAGAAGCACACTCGGTGTTCAGCTCACGCTTGATGGTGATTTGTGCCGACAATGGAGAGGGGTAACAGTGGGACCTTCCAAATTATCATTGGCTGACGTTTCATGAGCAAATTTGATTCGACCCAATGAGTAAGGAGGGTTTGCAAGGCACCTTGATTGGCTGGACCCCATATGAAGGGCGTATGAACCGATTTGTTTACTGGCCCCCGACAACAGAAGAGAAGCATCTCAACAATCCTGTCGGTTTTGGACTACCAAGCTAGATACGTCTTACGTGGTGAATCTCAAAACTACTGCGCTGCTTCCGTTGAAACCCCGTGTACAGTGCACTGAGCGTCCTGTATAGAAGGACCCCGTCCGAAAAAAGCCTGAAGAGAACCACTACCGCTCACGGCCCATAATGGACTGCGGACTCCATGCTTCGCACCGCTGCCTTGTGGGTTAGGTCAGCTATGAACCAACGGCTCCGAGTGAGGCTCCTAGAACCCACCCTCTTCTTAGGTCTGGGAAACCGATGAGTATTCTGTTCTCAAAACTATAAATTTAAATTTAGACTGTGAACCTCGTCTTGTTTCCCTGTCACATATTTGACCGAGGCGTCAGAAGCCGGGTTTGCTCCTACGATACATTCTACTGCATCAAAACAAGTAAACCGATTTCCTCTTCTTTTGTCGAATAGTTCTCTAGTTGGTGATACTCCCAATCTCATTTTCACGCACATACCACAGCTTTGCCTCATTTGCCGGTTGTGACGGAAGTCACGGCCAGAATGACAATGTGCCAAACATCAAGGTTTCTTTGCCTGACAAACATAAACCCATACTCGACCTCTGAATACCAATTAAGCTTGTCACTTTCATTGTTTAAACACTTGTACAGGTAGGTCCGTTGACTGCCCTGCGGGTACTTTAGGGACTTTCATCAACGATATCTACTATCTTGCTGGAAGACGGCTTCAGGATTCTAGTTCAGTACTACAGTTTCAATCTCCATCAGTCGCCCCACGATGCGCGTCCGTGTGCTTGTCTGGAGACCCAGTCGCTCAAGTCACTGACCAAGCCGGTGCTGAAAGTGTCCTAGACGCATATGCTGAGAACGCCTGCTTGAGTGGATACCCGTCAACAGCCGTCTTTGTGCAGTGAGAATTGAGGGTACGGTTGGATCGTGGAGAGGCGTCCATCACAAGCGCTGCCCGTTTGTTATTGCAGCATATGTCCCCACAGACTGTGGACTAGGTGCAGTCGAAGGTAATTACTATCCTCAGCTAACTAACTTTTGACACACTGCGCGGACATTGTAGAACTGAATGGAGAATTCGAACTCAATCAGGCAGGCTAAGAGCCAAAGAGCGCAACACGTGGCCCGCACTCTTACGGTACTCTTCGAGCAGACTGCGACAGACGTTTATCGCAGCTCTGTGCTGACAACGGTCTGTTTCTGGAATGAGCCAATTTTCGGCGTTCTATACATCAATGAGTCATGATTATCTTCATCCCCAAGTCAGTCGTGAATATAGATTGATCATATAACTGTCAGCTATCGGTGGCGTGAGTGTTTCCAAGACCTTAAGTCATTTCGGAACACCTGCGTGGATTCATATCACATATTGGTACGTGCTTTGCGTTTTGGCGGCGGGATACTTCATCGTTCAATTCAATTCGGCTGACAGAAGTCCACCCTGACTGCTTATCGAGGAAGGGTGTGCCTAAGAAGTATTTGGACATCCTGAAGGTAATTTACTGTCAGACATCGGGTAGGGTAGGGGCTTATGACAGCGTATCGGCAGCCTTTAGTATCTCAAGGTTATTTAGTCTTCGCTCTCCTATTCAACTTTGCAATGGACCAGATCCCATGCACTCGACTTAGGGAGACATTGAGTGTGCAGACGACATCGCCCCAATCAGTGGGGACTCACAGGGAGCCCAGAATATCTTAGAGAAATCAGAGGCTTCAGTTCGTCTGTCTGGTATGGTCAATGCATCTACTAAGCGTAAGGTCTGTTGAAAGATTGACAGAACTCTGAGCCTATTCCCACCCTAGTGGCGAGCCGTTGGAAGCAATTGAAAAGTTTGCTTATCCTGGGAGTCGTATCAGCGCCAGTAGAATGTTTGATGAGGATACAAGTCGTATAGTTAAAGCTCAAACGGCGCTTGTCAACTTATGCCAACCGTGGCGTCAGTATGACCTGACTTTTATGGAAGATCAAGTGCACAATGCTGCCATAAGAACAATCCCATTATACGGCTGTGAAAACTGGTCCGCATGCGCGGATCATCGTTGTAGAGAGTCCGTTCCAACCATCAGTGTCTCCGAAGTATCACCGGCGTGTGGTGGGAACACAAAGTCAGCAATGACAAAGTTCCTTGGCGTGTCTACGAGGAGAGACTCTGTCGACCCCTTGCTCTCGTCGCACAGGCGTCGTTGAGTTGGCTACATCTTACGAATGTCAATCCACCTCATGCAACGCCGTGCCTTGTTTGCGAGTGATGGAGTAGGCTATAAGCTGTAGCTTGGTTTCCAGTGGAAGGCCTGGGTCCGGAACAAGAAGGTGCTGCTCACAGTGAAGTTTGCTTCAGTAGGCCACTCCCGGCTTCCAGGCTGGGGTCCAAAAAACAATGAACACCTTCGGTTGAAAACACTGTCCGATGGAGCGAGGAATAATTGTAACTGGTGCTAGTGCTGCGAATCATTGAGTGTATCGATGTGATTTTCTTTTCTTCTCCCTTTGCATTTTCCTTCTTTACCTTTGATAATTTTCTCTCTCATTCATTGTGGTGTGTTTGCCCTTTTATGTAGTTAATTAAAGTTTAGTATACATGCATATATGTAGGTTTAAAAAACTTTACTCTCGAATTCAACCGACCACTTATAGTCCTTAAATTCACCAACTTATGGTGATGACACGATTACCGTAATAAACCCAAAGAGTGGCCGGACATGCAGTAACTAGTTTCAATTTGGAAGAGAAACCGTACAGCGCTCTACATTTTGTACATGTGCCACATGTGCCGTGGTGGCTCACTGGCACGGTAGGTGGTATCTCGTTAGAAGAACTAGCAGTGCACCCATCAAGCTGAAACGTAATCAGGTGGTTTAGGGCTTTACAAACGCAGGAAGAAAACCATGTTCAGATGACGTAGAGAAACATGAATAACTGAAAAAGTAATGAGAGAAGAATTTCTTGGAGCAGTTAATCCATCCAAACATAGCTGTAACGTGAAGTGATCAGGGCCAAAAAGAAAAGTGCTTACACAGCATCCGTTTACGGGAGGTACACTCTTGCTCTGAACATTTGAGAATTATTATACTGGAAAAAAAACCTGGCCACATCCAGATGTTGAGCACGATGTCGTTTAGACTGAAAGCCTCCCTTCCAGTCGTGTGCACCACTACGTGCGTTACCGAAATCGCAGTGAGGGTGGCATCATCAACACCACATCCCTGAACTATGGGACTGGTGACAAAATCCGGAGTCCGAACTCAAGAGCATACCCTAATTATCAGGTCCCACAACTGCGATCCGGACAACATAACCCGGAGTCCAGAACAAAGGGCTTATCCAACAGGCACGTCACCTAACCGAGTGGAGTGTGGGAACGGACACAACACACTACTGAAATCAGAGCCAGAGTAGCTGGCTTCTGAGTGGGGTAGGGGTGCACGTGCATTGTTGATCAAGTCGCTCGGTCTGATTGACCCATAGATCGCCACGGTCCACGATCGATAACACTTAGCCGTTCACACACCGCTTCAAAGCTTGGAAACCAATGCCGGATTAGGAAACCGCATGCATGCATCGGTGAGAGCGAGATGGACACGGTAAAACATACATTTCCCTTACAGTATGTGCCATCACAATACTGTTGTAAACAAACGACAGATAATAAAAACTACATGCATGAACGAAGCAGATTAATCAAAAGCTAACATTTTTTTTTGTAGGATCAGAGAAGGGTGATGTTTTTTTTTGGCTTGTCACACCATTGGTGGACACTGACGTGACGTATTATAGCCATACTGTCGAAACGATAAGCGTCATTTGGCGCCTCTCAGTTTTGTGTCGTCTCTACTGGACCGTTTCGTCTTACGTCCAGTCAACATGACACTAGATTATTACATTATCGAGATCGGCATGGACAGCTAGTTCAATAATGTTATCTAGAATGAGGTGCTTGTACCTTGGAAACTTGCCTCGCTTTGAAAAAACGACAGATACAGGGCGTGAAGGCCGTTTAGTTTGAGTTGAAATAAAACATTCGTATTTATGTGTTTTGGTTGGGTGATTACGAACTAGGACAACATGCTGATACATATGTGTACTGATCGAACTGGGCGGGATAAGAGGCGTTACTCACTCCTGACAAGTATAGTGTTTGTTCGCAAACTGACTTCCCTAGGACAGCAGAGACTGTAAGTAGAGATGCTTCAGATTGCGGTTTAGAATCTATATTTTCATTTCACTGAAGACATGTCGGAATCGTAGACCTTGGGGTGACTAATATGATCTGTGTGTGTCTATCTATCTATCTGACTGGCTCCGAGTTATGTTGGATTGCACTGTTCTGAGTTCAGTTCAGTCTGCCGGACAGCAGTCGTAAACAGCGCACATAGGGCGTGTGCCCGTTTATCTACTCGACTCGATCACCAGATTTGTTCGTTATGCAACATTGATGACTTGGACTCCGGCGTAGATAGAAAAAATTCAACTGTTCGCACGAGTCACAAACGTCCAAGTCATGAATGCTGATTTTGTTACCGGGTCCATATTTCTGGGAAGTACTGTACATAAAACACTCGTGTGAATCAATGCGTACTACACTTGACTGCAATACAACTTGTACTGTGAAGTGCAAACCTAAATGTCCGAGAGGATGTCGGTTTATTCCACTAGCCAATATTTACCTCTCTCACTTGTACCATTTCGGTATGCGCCAACGTTTCTCCTACTGCTGTTTTCGAACATCCAAACGCTTCTTTGTACGTTTTTTTATCAAATGGGTTTAGTCGACTTGACACTAACTTCCTTATGACCCTAAATCTACGAAATATTACTTCCTCTCAGAGAATAGAAACTCATTGTGATCTAGCTTTTGTAAATAACCCACATATTTTCTCTGTTTGTACGCAAGCAGCATTGGGTAATTCAGACCACGAAGTTGTGGAGCTCCGTCCAACTGTTCACGGTCAAACTCGCCACGGACAGTTAACTGGTGGCTTCAATCTCAAATTAAACCAATGCCTTCAACGAAAGACTGGATTAGTTTCTCATCCTGATCCTTCTGTCCTCTGTGACCAACTGGCCAGTTTGCTGCTATTAGGAACCGTTGGTTTCGCAAGTGTTGCTAGTTCCTCATTTCTTCATCTCAAAAGTCCTCGTCAAGGGAAGAACGTGCGTGTCAAACAAGGAGAGTTCGTCAACAAATAAGAAAGAATTACGTTGCCTGATTGCACAGTGCACTCAGACATTAATCAGTAATGAAAGGTGCTGATGCAATCTGGAAGGTATTGAAGTAGCTAAGTTGTACCAGCTGTCTCATGCAAAACCCTATGCGATATTGAAGAGTTAAGCCGTAATTTTAGAAGTTCACTAAACGTCTCTTCATTTTCTGCAGGTAAATCGCTTCCTCTGACTGACAACCCTCTCCCGAGTGAACACGTGACTAGATCTAAAGAAATGGTGCGACTTGAAGCAAGCAAGACAAAAAAGCAAGATGGAGTGTCATCAGTTAGGCTCAGTTGTCCGAAATTTTGATTGTTCCTTTCACAAATATATGTATCGTACATCACACAGAAAAACTGTTGATTGCAGAAGAAGTGCTATCCACAGGATGGAACAAAAGGAAGGCTCATTCAAAGATCGACCGGTTTTTGATAACCTTCTCCTTGAAGGCTTAATGTTGCAGAATATCTGCGTTGGTTCATCACAGTCTGCGTATCGCCGGCCTCGGCTCACTGCTGAAACATCCTCTTCTCTTGCCCACTTAATCTTATTATCCTGGATAGCAAAACAAAGGACAGTTCGCACCTGTTCCCCCCATTATGATGATGCTTTCGACGGCGTCAACGAAGAGACTGTTCCGTCTGCCCAAAGAGTGTGATATTCAGTTACATCTCATAATGCTGTTGTAATTATTTATCGAATCGTTTTCAGTTTACACGCCTAAAAGGCAAGAATGTCTCCGCTGGCCGGAAATTCGGATGCTCTTCTAGGCTTAATTCGTTCATTTTTCTTTACCCTTCATGTGATCCCAAAGAATCGATCTTGCTGTAGTACGTAGAAAATGCGGCCCTTGGCGCCCAACTTTCTGAAACAACCTCCTCCTTCTCCAAGTGGGATGATCTTAACGAACTGGCTGGTCGGTCTAACTTATGCTCGTTATAGCGCAATATGTCCTAATGTCTTGATGTTTTGTTTTCCCATCTCGAAGAAACAACCTAATAGCAAACCTCTGGTTTGTTCCCAAATATAAGATGCAGACAAGTTCTTTCACAATTCACGTTTAGTCACAACTTGAAACGGTCTCTTCATGTTAACAATATTCTACTGAAGTGAAAAGATTAACTTTTTATGTTTCACATCTGAAATGGTTCTCTCAACCCTGTTTAACTTCAACTTCCATTGTGTGCATACATACGTACTCTTCCCGTGGCTATATTGTTCGCCGGTTATTATTCACGATTTTATAACTAGATCCATAAGAAGCCTGTCAAACTGTCCCGATAGTCCTCGGTGTAAACTCTGATTCCATAATGGTTCAACATGCTGTTGTGTAATAAGCAGCTTCGTTGGTGAGTGGTACACTAGTCACAATTTGGGAACACATTTGGGAATCAAATGGCAAGTGTCAACGCCAGGAAGATGATGGACCAGAAACGACTATTGCAATAGTGTGTACGCGTTATGTGGGACATGCAACTAGGAAGAACGACAATGTACTGCTGCTCAACGTGTGTGGAATACAGGTCAGTCGCGCAAATGAGTGTACGCGTTCGTGGTCCTATGTTTTAACATGACCTGCACAGGATTTCGTGTAATAAACAATTTCGCAGGCCAAACGTATCTCACGGTCATTACAATGCAGATCGCTTGTCCCTAAAGTTTGTCCAATTCCAACCAACTTTATCATTCTGACCTTCTCAAGTGTGCATTCAAATCCTCCAACAGATTTCTCTTCAAACTCATTTAGGCGTGTAGATACATGTATGGTTAGTTTGCTATCCACTACTTAGCAAGCTTTCTTATTAATCTTGACGACTTTGTGAAATAACTTACTCTGAATTTAAGTTCGTAAATTCGTTGAACATTTGACCGGCTGAGGATGTGATTGTGTGAATGTCACTGTACAGACTTGCTGCATGTTAACGCAAGCGTACGAGCTAAAGATCTACTGATTCAAAGTGAATACAGAAATTTGATGTTGGTTGCGCTGCTTTCGCAGCTTCTGAAGAGTATGTGCCATCCTCCGGACCATCAGTTTATTGATTCATCTCATTCAACGTAATTCCATCGAACCCAGTCAAAGATTAGGACATTTAGAAGTCGACCGAAATACTGGAAGGAGTGAGTTGAATTTTCTTGATTACACTGTCAAAAGTCTGAGCTGCAGGAACTTACTGCAAGAAGATTTGGTCGCGAAATTGATCGTAACCGTACAGGATGTGCTTGGAATAACATCGGCTGAGAGGTTTTCAGAGCTACGGAAATGTAATTGCTATCGCATTAGAGGCTGTTGTTTTCGAAAATATGGCAGAATTTAAAACAATAACACAGCAACATGTAAAAAGAAATTGGTGCAATTATTCTGACCAAAGATGGACTAGCTTAGTATTTCCAAATATTCAGAGTAATTTCGTGCTGACTACGGCCCAGTAGTGTACAATGCTTGAGATATGGTTCACTCAAGAGATACAGGCTAGTGTGACGAGCGATTAGTCAAAGAACAGTCAACAGCGAGCGAGACGACGGGATATTGGAAACAAACAAACCTCATGTATACAGTCATTCTTCAATTAACACTAACGCTCCTCTCCTCGAAAAAAGTGACAGTATGCGAGGGTGATGCTATAATGCAAGAAAACAAAGGTAATGGTCACGTGGTTTGCAATTACTCGCATCACCACTCCTATGAAGAAATAGGCTAACCTCCCATTTGTTCAGCCAAAAGTGTATATTTTGTAAGTTCCTTTTTCTACATTTTTTTCCACAAAGGTTAGTTAAGAGAGAAAATGAGATCACAGGTGTAAAGAAATTGGGCAGCCAGATCGACGTGAATGAAGGATACTCTATGCAAAAGTTCCTCTAAGAAATGCATTAAGACTTGAGCCACTTTCAACCTACTTTGTGGATGGTAAGACAACAAAAGCAGTCAGAGAGTACACATGATCTTGTTATCAAAATTTCGCACGGTTTCAGACTGGGCATTCGTTTTAGTGAATGCCGTTAGATCTAACGTTTCCATGGTGAGTACACTGTCAAACGTCCGAATGATTTCATGAACGATGAAGACAGCATAAGGCCATGTTTGAGGGTTTTATTACTAGTCGGATGTAGAAACCATAGGCATCTTACACGCTTCGGTTTTCCAAAGTTGTATAACTTTTGGCACACACACACACAGGCTTTGCACCCTCCAAGAAACGTCAATAATACAGTGAGAACTTGCATTCCAGAAGTATGTGCGTGCTCAGAAGCATGTTCACAAAATGGCAATTAAGCCAGCTTGGTTCAGCAAATCTTTGGACTGACCATCAGGGCTTGGTGACACCGTGCGGACTAAATTAGTTAACCGCCATGTTCACGTAACGGTGCCACTTTTCAGGTACGAAAGTAATGCGGGCGAACACGGATTGTTTGTATCTACCGTCATAGTCGGAAAAAACGCGTACGAGGATGATGGGGGAGGACGAAACAGGGAAGAGCTGCAGAGATCGTCGACTCATAGATTGACGAACATGACGGTGATACACGCTATCAGAGGGACCATAATTGCACACTCATATATGCGACGGTAAACGGAGAATGGAGTGATAGATGAAGATGCAAAGAGGTAGTCCGTAACAAAGATTCCGTTCGACAAGGCGTTTGCTGCCATATGACACACAGAGTTAAGGGTTCAACGCTGTCGTATCCCCTAAACTCGGATGAAGGCACAAGTGGTAGAGACCTGAACCTGCAACAGTATGAGTGGAAATCTGACGCCGTGCCATCGAGCTATAGCGAGCACATAGAAACGAGGAGCGATAAAATGTGCTACTGATTACAAGTCACGATATCAGGCATTTGTTGATCGCTTAAACTAACGTCTGGACAACAAAATGTGCATCATGAGCTCAGCAGTATTCATCTCACGCACGACCAGATAAATCGCGAAGTATAGGCCAAAAAGTTTCACAAATACAACTAGCCTATCCGAGAAGAAAACACCATTCAATTCGTAAAATAAAAGTAACAGCATCAAGCTAAAAAATTCCGGTGTGATAAACAGTCAATTTTCAGTTTTTGCTGTCGTGGGATGTCTTGGATATCGTGCGTGGATTGGATACCGTGAGGCTGTCAGAACCTGGGTGGGATGACGTGCGAAAAACATAGACTGAAATGAGGAAGCATGTCAATGAAAGCTAACGTCGATAGACTGTTCAATACCCACCCGGATCAGGAAGTGAACAAAATGCATACAGGTGATCAAGGAACATACAGTTATTCAGTTACCTAATGCTGATCGGCGCGCATGTACGTGCAAAACATAAACCACGTACATGGTGGTGCGTGCTCGCCAGATCGCCAAACCTGTCTGGAAGTAGTGGACCGATAACCGTGGTCGTTCCGTGGTGATACAGAGGAGCGTATTCTGTCGCCGTCAGTCGTTATTTCGCGCGGGTAGTGGGGATTCCGTGGGACACCTCGTCTAGCCGGAGGGAAGCTTGACCTGTGCACCCAGGAGTCTTGGTGGGATGCCAGATCGCGTGTAGGGCCGTGTGATGTCGAGTAGTGATTACGATCGCCGTTGGTTAACTGATATGGACCGGGAAAACGGGACTGGCTGAAAGGCTTGATTGGGTGTTCGCGAAATTGAGTCATAGGTGGTTGGCCAAAGGCTGTACAAATACAAGAAAAGCATTATAGCCAGTAACGTTTTGGAGCAATAAAGATTCGTTCTTGTATGTTAGGCATACATTTGTTTACATTCACTCCAGACCAGGAATTGGCCATTGAAACCTGAACATAGTACAGAGATCCGACTTGCTGCTACACCGTTTCCAATCAAACCTGTCCCGACATCAATTTCACTCTCCGGTGTCGATTTAAGATGTTCCAAGGGATTTCTTTGGATTTCAACAGCGAACAGAATCGCAGCCAAAAGTGCGCCTGAACAGGCTGACAGACACAGCGTGACTGGCTATTACAAAATGAGGGGACAAAGGTACACCGGCAACAAAGAGTAAACAAGGCTAGTATGCCTGCATCCAGTTAACAGGCAGGCGAAGGTGCAGGCAACACGCATGTGGTAGGCAGTGACAACGTGGATTTGGCCGTACGGTGTATATCAAGACCGGTTCTAAATGATGTTACCTATTAATCCCTACATCTAGCGTATCGTTCATCCGTGGTAGACAAAAAAGTCCTACTATCGATAGTTGTCTCCCATAAAAACACACATGGTCCGCTCAGTCACAGTCCACTGGTGCTATCCGATTCAACCATGATATTCAACACAATACAGTTTGTACACGGCACTTATCGAAACTATGCAAATTTTCAGATAACAACACAACTCAATCTGAACAACACTTCTGAACGAACTGTCCACTCCAATCTCAATAACACAGCCAGTCACCCTCATCACGACACATACACACATACAAATGGTCAAATAAGACATGCTGACGGAAACGGGACAACAAGGCTCAGTAAGATAGCCACAAAATTGAACCATGCAAACCGACGCTCACCGTCGTGGTACAGAGACTATAAAACGTCACGTCAGAATCTACAAATGGAGCAGCAAATCTAACAACACTGCATGACGTGCTTCAGATTTCAGAGGAAATTTGTCAGCTTCCAAACATTCTCTTGGCAAGCTAACAAGCTGTACTCCCACGAATACAGCGTTTTACTATCCATCGGTTGGTGAAAAGATTATCGTGATAGCACAATCCGTCAGGGAAGTGCCGCATCCTCAATCTGTCCATTTGTAACCACCGACGCAAACTGGTTTCCTGCTCAATGTTGTCTTTCAAGCGCTGAAAAGACTACAGAAACGCGCATGAGCAGCCAGATGCCATTGATTCTGGACCACGATGATCGGAACACGGAGATGATGGAGCAAAACGACCTGAACCCGAATGCGCGTCCACCGCGTGCCAGACAACTAACCCGGCTGTGGCCACACACGTGTTCAGGCTGCTCGCCAACCCGACTCGGTTAGGAGGCCCGTCTTCTCCGAGGTTTGTAAACCTAATCAACACTTCGTGGACGACCGGCGTTACTTTGGCTGTTTCAGCCCTACCTTCCGCTCTTAAGGCATCTGTCAAACTGACACTCAGATGGCAATCGATCTGCTCCAGCAACCAAAGTAGGGCTTGTCCGACCCATCCGGTCGTTCGGACGACGACGAACACCGAACCCAAGCCAAGCTGAGTGGGTCGCTCAACAACCCACGGAAAAAAGACCGGGTTGTCACATATGCAGTCCGCATGCGTTCCACGTCGTACGAGAAAACACCCACACTCTCACTATTCACCGTGTACGTGTTAGCCTACACTCCCGTCGGCTTGGTGACCGGGTTCGAGCATACTCACTTTCATCACACCCTGTTTCCGGTGGACTTGTGTCTTCCCATTCCGCAAGGGCCGATCAATCCCTGCGTCTGTCAGCCTACTACTCATACGCATATTAACTGTGTGGTTCGGTTCGTTGTTGAACTCCAGAGGAACCCCTTGGGACATCATAGATTGATATGGAGACGTGAAAATTGTATGGTGACATCTTAAACTGGGAAAGGTAGTCCCGACTGTGGTGAACATGCACTAGTGATATGCTCTAACGAAGAGGAAAGTACAGTATGGTGCTTCTGTTTGAACGGAGCCCAGTGGAATGTCTATGAGAGTGTGACAGCCGCGATCAATTATGAGTGCTGCTCGGTTTGTGGAAAACCAAATTTCCGTAGTACACACTAGGGGAGACATTCTATCAGAATGCCAAGAATTGATGTCCGTGGTAAGTTGCATTGCTGAGGTAGAATTCGAATGGTTTTCTTCTGTTTTTTGTAGTATTTTGAGGTAAGTCAAAAGTATTTCCTTCATCCATGATTGACTGCTACTTCTTTGGTCGATAACGTGGCCGGTCTGCTTGAAGCTCGCGAAAAACACCTTACAGCCACAACTATTGATCTTCGACTAACGTATTTCGGGTTAACGCGAATGGTGACCGCCTACGCATCCCCTTGGTTACCAGTGAAGCTGTAATTCAATCCAGCCTTGTATCACATTGTCCATTTCGTATCAATTGTGTGAAAAAATCCCGCACTGAATGAGCGAGTGTGCGTCACCGACTGACCCGACACGGCTGCATTGACTATCCTACAGCTAGGCAACCCAATGTCTACCAAAAACACTTGGTCACGTCAATTTTCCACTGGCCTAACCCAGTGACACAGGCAGTGTTACCTGGCTCAGTCCAATGTGAGAACATCACTCTGAGTGACCTTTGGTCACGTGGGAGGCGATTAGCACGTCGTACATTTTGATCAAACGGAGACGTGCAGGTAAGTGTAAAAATCGACAGAGTAGAAGTTATGCGTTAAAGGGTTGGACAGAAGGACACGAAATAAAATTTAAAAAGCACGAATAATAAATACCAAGGTGATCAAAGCCAGAAATTTTCTTCTGAGCACATGGGAGGATTGTGGCACCTAGCAGGCAAAGTCAAAAACCGGAAAATGCGATTCCGATTGGTCCCAAAAAACAGAAACGAGGTTTTAGTGAACCCCGTTTCCCCACCAATGTGGCTCTGTAGTACAAACTACACAGGGAGGACAAGATAACCATGAACATGAACTCTAGTTTATGGGTAAAACAAGGAGTAAGGATGGTATACAACTTCCAAAGAAACTTTCATTTAAACTCGCATGGGTAGCATCAAGATACCTACACCGTTCATGTGGACAAAAAAAGTCGGAGATGAGAGTAAGATGACGTTGGCGGCTCTTACTGTTCCACTCCACTACTTCGCAGACAACTCAATCAACCTAAAACAACATTCACATCAGTGAACCCGACTGAAAGTCTTTACTTAACCACCGACAACGTGTCCCTCACCAATCCCCTCACTTACCCGGTCTTCCGGCGTTCGCATACTGAGGTTGCAATCCATTTCGACCGCTAGTGTTAGTCCAACTGGAGAACCAACTGATGTCTGGTGATGGCCCGGGATGTGGCGGATCTGCGACAGGTCGTCGAACGGGATAAGTGACGCCTTTGTAACCAGATGAGAATTCACGTGAACGAACGTCGTTGTTGGTGCGCGAATGACTAAAAAGTGGACCGGAGTTGGGGGAAAAGCCTAGTAAACGAATGAAACCAGGCTACATGTAGGTACCCATACCACATCTCACAGTCGAATGAATGTATGTCTAATTATCAGCTGCCCAAATATGCACACAAACCATAGGCCCTGAGCCTGTTCCAGTGGAATTTCATTGTAAAACCGCCGGACGGACAAGTTGAGAAAGTAAGTGTTCGAAAAACTAAGATGATGATCAGCTAGAAACTGCGATTGTCTGCAATATGTCAAACAGTGATTTGATGGGGTTTCAGCTTCACCCGTATCATGAGTGCAGAGTAAATTAATGATAGCCTCAGATAGCTCAGAATTAACAGCGGAGATCATTAATCACATTGAGATGAACTGGAACTAGCATCCGTCTGAGGTGGAGCAGCGCGACAGTAGTCACCTGTTCTCGAGAGACAACAACGAAGGTCACCTGATGCAAAAGATGAGGCTTCATTTTACTACCACACCCATATGCACATGGTTTTTCAAACATTCTCGGCTAAAATTTCGTCGATCTTGCATAGATCGACCCAGTTTTGAGTGAGAGTAACGGTAACCACTTTTAGTGTGAACAAGGTAATATCACAAAGTAATGGAAAACGGTATAAAGCGGTAAATGATCAGAAATGGCTGCCACACAAATATGATGTTATCTACTTAACGTATTTGTCTATACAAAGCCAAAAACCAGGCATTGGGTTGCGTTCAAGTTGAAGTGGTTGTCAATGCTGTAACATGTTGCTGTATTTGGTTCATCTTTGAATTTATTAGTTCACTCTAATGAATGAATAAAAAGCTATCAGTCGGGCATGCCCCCCTCCGATTTTGACGTGTAACCAATCTACTCTGATACAAAGCCTGTTTCAGAATTTAGTCGCCCAATTACTATGAGGTGGAGTGAATCTTTCGTTCCGAGGAGAGACTTCAATCTCAACCGTATTGACGCTCCTAACGGGCGGAACCACTGGCTCTTCCCGTTCACCGACTTCCCATCATCCATCGACGATCTGAAACCCACAAGAGTGCCAAACTTCCTTTTGATGGGTTAAAACCTCCGTTTTATCCCTATTCATAGGCCTCTATTCGCATCGAACCTGCCGATCATCCTCAGGATCTCATACGAGACTGTAAGCCACTCGTGACAAATTTCATAAGGCACAATCCGATCGACGGTAAATTTATACGTGGTGCAATTCGCCGTCTGTTTGCTGAGGGAGTCATTTTCCTCTGCTTTTTCCTTTGGAAAGCTCAAGTCTTGGTCATCACCGACAGGCACAAGAGGGCGGTCTTTGTTTCAGGTCACGTGATAAAAATGTTACATGTAAATTTTGTAACATTTCGTTAAAGCAGATTCATCGTTGGACTTACTGAATCACTCCACTCTTTTATCTCGATTCTCATACGTCAATTGTTAGATGGATAAAGCCAATTGTCTGGGCTTATCTCTCTTCTGATTTGGACGCGCACTTTGTGTTTGAGCTTGATTGCTCAGGCCAATGAAGTGAAGATTAGCTGATGAGAAGCGTTCATCTGTTCCAAAATGATGTAACGCGCCTTTCCCTTGCCAAACGTTCTAATACGGCTTGTTTGCTAGACCTGGGTCCTTACTATACGGCTTCCCCTAGTCTACTTGCGCGGAGACAAGAAAGACACGGGTGCGAAAAACACGCTGTATTGCCAAAAACCAGTTCGACCAAATGAATGAAATGCCTGTAAATATATATCATATATATATCTGCTCGTCTAAGCCACTTCGCTTCCATGTGGCCAAGTAAGGCTAAATCCATAGGCGTTAGTTTCTCGGGTTGGCGTGACACCCCCACCCACTTGTACGTATCCCGCTTGTCAGTCCGACGTGCTCCCCAGTGTTTTGTTGCTGTCTGATTTCGTCAGCCGTCACCGTGGTCCTGGATGGTTTGAAATGATGACTGATTGCATCAGCCGTTACCGATGTACTGACTAGAGTGTTTTGGTGAGTTCGCCTCCTAACACAAAATTAGACGAAGTGCAGTCACTTGCCCTTTTGATCAATGTGAATGTGACCCGCATATACCCAGCAAGACGAGATTTTAGTACTGAGTGCAGTAGATCTTAGCAATTAAGGTGTCACACGACAAACGACGACTACGTAAAATAACTGGGGGAAGCAGTGAGGTGCAAACTATTAAGCGAGACGTTTTGGAGATTACAATTCGCAGGGTCACACAGAGCACGTGAGCAGTTGATCACCGGGAGCTTCAACTAATACCACGGTTGACGGAGTAGTACAAGGGATAACGAGTACGTTGGGAAGATCATAGCACCTAGACTGATCAGAGGCATAAGGTGACATTCTCTGATGAATTGAAATCCAACTGAGATATCGTGGACGACTGAAACCCTCACTGGCATGACTTGCGTTGAGTCAGACACTGGCAGTAAACGAGAGCGTGGAGGGGGGAACGTGATAATCTAGGAGGCTCCGTTTTGGCCAAACAGTCAAAAATGTTTTGCAGAACAGGCAAAATGCCCAGTCACACGTTTAGACACTTCCTGTTTAACTGTCGTTACATATAACCCCATGTTAATTCAGTAAGACAGCCTTAGCACGCAAACTGCATGGAGGACGACAGAGGTTAGCGAGTTAGTAAACTGATAGGACGACTTGACCATCGCTGAGCCTTGGCTCAGGCCAGGTGGGCATCTATAAACGCTACTATCCAGACGAGTGTGTTGTAACCACAATACTTAGTAGTCGAAGTATCAAATGAAGGAGGCGATTCAGTAAGCGTAGAATGGGTTGAGTGAAACAGAACTTGAAAGTTAAAATAGTATCATGAATAAACATTGATGAAATTCCTAGGCAAAAGGGGTCACGTAACTTTAAGTTCAAGTAAGGACATCGAAACGTAAGTGGCCTTATAAATGTGAGATGCCCAGTGTTTACTTTTTTACGCATTGAACCCCTTGATATTTGTATTAAAAGTAGGTGTTTAGTTTCTCGCGGAAATCCACATCAATTAAGACGAAGTTGTCGAAATGTGGATTAAAAAGTAAGTAATCACATAACCCCAGATAACGGATTGTCACATAGCAAGCAGAGTGACAAAGGGGGCTCTATTATGGTAATTAGGTCGAAGGTGTGACATTATCGGAAACACAGGACCACAACAGAAGACGACAGAGAACAGAACAAGCGGATTTTCCTACTTGAAAATGCGCGTATCAGCATGCCGATGAACAGAATTCCGAGGTTCTTCTGCATTTCTAGTTCGCTTCGCTTTATTCTGTTGACTCAACACTGACGGTGGCGGTCCAAGGAAGGCATATTCATTCTTTAGAGTGACACTGATTTGTCCACTAGTAGGTTTACAAGACACAACGCGCGGTGTCTCCAAGGTGAGCAATGCACACGGACGAGAAAACCGTTCATTCAAATTGGCGTACATGGAACAAACCGGCCCCCTCGACTAGTGAGCTGAAACAAGGGAAAAATATGGCGTGTCAGAAAGTACGGTTGATCGATCAGAGGACAGAGTTATGAAAAGCTGGCCCTCTCCAGAGAAGACAGTTGTCGTTGTGAATTCCGACGTGGGTGTGCAGAACGTCGGGTTTTTAGCATTCATGCCCCCACATGGGTTCACAGAGCGACACACGACATTGTAAATCAGGAATTGCATAACATATTAATTCATCATCAACACCACCATCACTATTACACGATTGTTTACATTGATACTTAACTGTCGCACAATCGTGAGAAGAATACTTCTTAGTCTACGGGTGAAAGGGGGGGGGGGTAAGACGGAACTCGCTTCCTGATACCCCGGTTTTTGAACCTAGATACATAGCGTTAACGTGTGAGCAACTTCCAAAGAAACAATTCAGCTGTAAGTGAAAGTAAATGTGAGATATCTTTTTGAAACTATAGAGGTCTCGGGTTGTAGAACGTCAACATAACCTTAGAAGTAAGACATCAGTTTACAACTCCAACAGTTCCACCATTGGAAACAGAGCTCTCTGAGCATACAAACGAATCGACAACTAAAACTTCGTGGTCTAACGTAGTCTTGGAGTAACACCTCGCACTTAGAAGCTGCAAAGCACGCCCACTAGTCAGAACGGGGCATATTACCTAAAAAGTATGTGGTGCATGAAAAGTGACAAACAACGGTACCTCGCCATTAGTATGGTACATATCAGTCAGTCCACCCGTCGAGAAGCATATCAACGTTTGAAATTCGTAGGTATCTAAGGCAGTGTTCCATGGAGCCGACTAAGGTTAAAGTGAACAAGAACGGAGAAGTGAATGACCTTGACAAACTCAAAGATTGGCGTGGAGCGTAGCTGACAGTTAGCCGCAGACCCTAACCAGAGTTAATGTGTTAGAATAATGCTACATGATCGATGTGCCCTGTGTCTGAATGGCTCCAAGAGTGCAGACCAACCAGCTAAGTTTAACATATTCTTTCCAGTCAAAAAATACACTAACTGCTGACCGGCAGTACGTGCAAAGCTGTTCCAGAATGTAACGAAAAACAAAACTCTATCTTATACATCCTCGCCCGGAATGTAACTTCATCTATTTCGCCCTTGCATCCACTCCTCGCGCTGCAGTTAGTCGACGAAATACAATAGTTGCAAGGACCTTATACATTATAGAGATTAAGATAACTCTTATGTGGATCCCACAGACTTTCCTAGTTCCATCCATCCAACAGCAACAAACTCGGTTGCACAGACCAGCTGAAACAGAAGTAAATCTCCTAATGTGTACCGACTTCTCCCGAGTAGGGGTGCGGCTAGATTGTTGGGACAAAAGCGTTGAAACATTTTAGGGCCACGAGATAAGAGCAAAACTTCATTCATCTGAAAAATTTCTGAGCTTGACCACAAAACATTGAAGCACAAGCGACGTTCACAAGTGATATGGAGTATACTGGAAGAAGAGAAATAATGCAAGAAAAATGACAAAATAATGTCAAACAGAAGTATTAGAAACGTAAAGCATACATCACTGACCGCAGGACGTGGTTATCTGGGATAGCGCTTTCAACCGAACTGCTGAGTAATCTCGAGATCTGCAACCAAACTGGCAACATTCACCAAGTTCACTTAATGGAACAGTCAGGACTATCATTTCATGAACACGCCGTTGCTTGACCATCACGCGGTTTTACCCAACTTTTGGTAGTCTCAGTATATGCACTCTTATGAGGTGAACGTTCATCTGGCACGTAAAAGCACGTGACTCAAATAATGCAGACTGTACAATCTAGTTGTTTGAACCATTGACTATGTATCCGAGAGAATCGAAATACGCAATGGCAAAACTACCGCGATGTTCACACAATCGGCCCGTTTGAAATAGAGGCAGTAATAGTCAAACACAGCAAGTTTGCATATATGTGGCGTAGCACACACATCAAGTTTCCAACTCAGAGAGAAAAAACCGCACACAAGCGTTATATACGCTACCTTCTGGCGATAACCAAACGTCTTTTCGATCCCACGGATAGTGCCAATTGGCGAAAGGAACACGTGCTTTGCCATTCTCGTTCATATCTTAGAAAGGATATTATAAGTTGACGGTATGGTATCAGCCACGTATGTGGAACGATACACAGCCTCAATCGGACAGACGACCACAGAAAACGTGGAGGGGGGAATTCTCCAGTCCCGCAGAAGTACCCTGTATTTTAAAGGGACGAAGTGTACTCCGTACAGACCAACACGACAGATTACTGCGATTAGCATGGTTTGCATACCTTCCGCAGAGAAATTACGTAGAACAATGTCATCTGCATTCTTCATGTCTGTCAACACAGCGTTGGGAAGATGATAAAAACAAGCCATTGAATCTATCAAGCGGACCTTCTACAGTATCTTTCTTGAGAACGCTGAACAGGAAGAAGGAAGTCAGACACCCAGCGAACTTCAATACTCGAGACGGTTGTTTTTAGATGCACTCCGCTTTCAGAGTGGCACGCAGTGGAATGTTTGAAGAAAGAGACAGTTACAGACGTTGCTAGCAGCCGAAGCGAGGGCAGCGCTTAGGTCTAAAAAACTACCAACGTGAGTCACCAATGTTGGGGAACCTGGTATGAAACAAAAAAATGTGGTCAATACAATATCGACCAGATCGGAATCACGCCTGCTCTTCCAGTAGCTGGCTTTCCTTGGGTTTGGTAAACCGATGCAGTATAAAACCATTGAGCAAATTGGGCGAGACAGACTGCACTGATGTGTCTGTGAATGTTATAAAATTCGCTTGATTTTGACAAAGGAAATAACTGTTGATAAACGTAAATTACGAGGTACCTCTTCAGTATTCTTAATCGTATGGCGAACTTTTGGCAGTTTTGATGTCAACTCCTGCTCACCCTTTTAAAAATAGAGATCTACAACCGGAACCTTGTTAAACTCATCATCATCATCATCATCATAGACAGTAATACATCAGTTTCACACTAATGCTTAACTGCAATGAAGTATACTCCAAAGCTACTTCTGCCTAAGATGAAAGGCTGTTTAAGATGCAATAACTGATCACTCGGATCCTGTCCTCTATAGGATCCGGTGGGAGCCAGAATGAACAGCCATTTCGGTACGATTGGCTGGTGATAAGTGGACCATCTTTTTCAAATATTGTTGAGCTTGCACTGATGACCAACACAACCACGAATCGAAGGAGTAAGTTTTTGTTGACAAATAGAGAGACTTGCTCCACCTTTTCCCGTTGTGAGACTAAGGGACGTTCACGGTTTTTGTGTGCACTTTTAGCCAACTGATGGACGCCGTCCAATCCAGAGTTAGATTAAATTGACACTTGTTCGTAAGGTTACTCAATGTGACAGAAACCCAATTCTGTAGCCTGTGCACAGCTTTCTCCGAGCGTACCTATTCATAGCAGGCCTCCATAGCCACTGCGATGCGTTTCCAATGTTTCTTCAGTTACCTTACCTGACTCGAACCGGACAGGTTATTCGTCAGGGTCCCTTGGTAAACGTTCTTTGAGCTCTCTCCGCTTGAATGTCAGATAATTATGTTGCATTTGCGAGCTTACGAACTTGGAACAAGTGACAGACCAAAACGGACACATACCTGCATGATCCGAGTCCATGCGGGCACTTTGAAATTCGCTGATAGACAATTGAGTTGTACTTACGGCCTCACCTATTCAGCTGCCTTGACTTGGTGACCACACATGTGTATTGCATCGGGACGAAGGGCTGTTTTGGATAGGAATTCGGTTCTACGAAGGCCATAGGCATATAGCCCAAAGAAAAGCAGTCAGATGAAAAGCACATGCATTCTCAGGGTTGTGTGCTGCATTACTGACCGTGAAGAAGTGTTTAGGTAGCGAGGTACAATCCTCAGGTCTGGAGCTTGATGTGTGCTGTGTGTTGCAGACGTGTGCTTACGATTCTGGCACCATTATTCACTTAAACTCGTTGTACTAAACCATATTGTTGTACTGTCGTTCTCTCGGAATAATCCTCTTCTGACTCGCATTAATCCATGTTTTTTTCTCATTTTAGCTGTCAGTCTTGTGTGACGAATAAAGCCATTCTTACGAGCCCCATATCTTCACAACATTTGGGTAACTGAGTCGTTGCGCTTATTCAATACTCACAACTTATTTATCTTACGATCTTACCGGAATGGGACAATTTTTATGACCTGATCGATTTGACGCTGAACCAAATTACGCAGCAGCCTTGAAACGATGGTCCCACTGGCAGAACATTTACCAACTTCCTTACTGTGATGGACACATTTGGAACCAACAAACCGAACACTAACTAACTACATATCACTTTCCGTGTACAAGTATACCGTCGAATGCGCCACTTTTGAATCAATTATATAAACCCTTCAAACAACCTCTATGAAACCTAAAAACGAAAACCTCTTCCATCAATTACCTATGTGCAAGCAAGAGACTGATCAGCCTCTCAACGAATACTTTCAGAAACTGAATCATTGGTAAAAGACTGTAATTATGAATCCATCTATGCTGAAGGATAACGAGATATCGCCATCAGGAACGCTCTCATCAGCAATCTGCGGTGCAGTAACATACGTCAACGATTCCTATGGAACAAATTCCTCGATCTTAAAACTGCCTATAACTAAGCCCGCACTTTAGAAATGGCTAATCAGCAATCGTGAACATATCATGTCGATTATTCGAGTTTTAAAGTGCCTATAGAGGAAGCTATGCGAGTCCACGATCCTGCTTATTCTCCTGTGCAATCTGGAGGAAAAAAAACTCTGCTGCCGGAAGTAGCAAGTGTGAGTTCTGTTATAATGACAGATATCCTCGAGTTCGTTGGACAGCAAAGGATTCGATTAGCAAGTGTTGTGGAGAGAAAGACCATTTTCAGAAGGTTCACCGTTCTGAAACGTACTCAAAATAGGTAATCGCCAATAGATCTATCCTCTTTGATGACCGCTGCAGCGTAGCTCAAGTGCTTCACTAACGCTATTGTGGATCTCCTGGTAACCAATATCCCAGTGCAGACATTTGTGGACACTGCAATTTCCGCGGATTACATATCTGCTACGGTAGTGAGGAGGTATAAATAGCAAGTGGAAAGATCCGTCGGTAAAATCACTGTGGTTTCCACCCGCCTGTAAAGTCACAATCAAGGCTANAATCAAGGCTACGGTTTTGTCAGCTTTCAGTGTAAGAACTATCGCTATCGTAGGGTTAAGCCATCTGCCCTACTCGATCTCTGTGGAAACGTTTTGTAGAGACACGACTTCCTCAAGTTGCATTCGAAAGTTGTAATACTAATCCATGGTAATAAACCCCCGTTGTCGCTATATGGACTGTTAGCCATTCATTTCGAAGCGACTTCTGTGTTTGGAAATCTCGCGTTTAACTGTAAACTGACCACAACAACAACACTCACCGAACGACAAAAGTTTCATTCGGTCGGATATTCAAACACTATTGAAAGGGCAAATCAACTGAGCCTTTCGTATCTCAGTGCCGGGTCCACGCGTTGGTTACTACGAATGATAACCATGAAAATAAGATGGCTATTGATTACAGCCAAACTGTCAACAGATACACTAGTTTCGATGCCTATCGGTTACCAAGACTCGATGACATGATCGAAAAAATATCAAATTATGCTGTGTACAGTGCACTAGATTTGCGGAACATGTATCACTAAGTGCTCGTCCGAGGAGAGAAAACATACACTGTTTTTTGAAGCATGGGAGGATTCATATTAGTTCTGTCGCACACTCCGCGGAGTAACTAATGGTATCGGAGCGTTTCAACAGATAATCGATAATATTGAAAAATAAGAACTGGTAACGACCTTCGCGTATGTCGATAACACAACAGTATGTACAGAGGACGATAAAACTGATGACGACACTTGGCTGAATTTATCGAATTCACTCAGGAGTACGGAATTACCTTCAATGAGAGCAAGTGTTCACTAGGAAAAACAAACTCTGGTTACGAAGGTTCCAAACCGGATTCTGGCAGCGTACAACCACTTCAAAATTTATCCCCACCTTGTAATCTGGGGTCCTAACGGCGTATCGTTAGTTTGGTTACCTAATATTTTCATTGGATTTCCCATTATTCGGATGGATTTCGTCCCCTCGCACAGAACAAGATATTCCCACTGCCGTAAAATATCGTCTTTTGTTTCGAATCGCTAAAGGAAGAATTGCGGAAAGCCATCGTCAAGACGGTTGACACTCCTCTCTCAATAATCGTCGAAACAGACACTTCCGAGTTCGCGAGATCTGCCACTTTTGCTCAAAATAGAGGATCAGTTACTTTCTTCTACAGAACCCTTTCACAAAATTAACAGCGGCATTCAGCCATAGAAAAAGAGGTTCATGCTATAGTTGGGGCTTTCCGGAAATAGACACTACTTGCGGGAAACTTACTTACCACTGGTTACTGTTCAGAAGTCAGCTGCCGTTATACGTTATATGAACCACACAAGCAAAATCAAAAACGATACAATCCAACGACGGGAGATCGTAGTTTCGTCACACAGTCTCTATGTTGAGCATCCCCGTGGAAACCAAAATCGTGTAGCCGACGCGCTGTCTCGTAAACATCGCTGTGCATCAATGTCCTCCGAAGAACTTCATTATTCTTTGTCACCCGCGCGTCACTCGGATGCTCTACTTTGTACGCTCGAAAAATTTATCGTTCTGTGTTGAGCAGGCAAAATAGGTGACTTGGCGTTGTTCACTGTGTGCAGAAACTTAATCTCGGCTTTATAAACCACCTGATGGAAACTTAGCCAAGGAAATCTAGTTGGCTGAACGGTTCAATGTCGAATTCAAAAGACCTTAAATCACCTCTAAAAAATGTCTACTAACTATAATAGACGAATACTGTAGATTTCCGTTTGCTCTTGCTGATTCCGATGTGACATCCTCTACGGTGATCGAATGCCTCTGTCAGTTGTTCACACTGTTCGGTATGCCATCTTAGATCGAGGTTCCTGCTATACGATTGAGCAGTTGAAACAGTTCCTACACAGTAAAAGGATGGGGATCAGTAGAACTACCACCTACAGTCCCCAAGCTGACGGATAGGTTGAAAAGCTGAATAGGACTTCATGGAAAGTAATTACGCCTGTAACAAAATTCAAAGGTTTGTCTCACAGCCACTGAGAGGTAGTCCGTCTCGATACCGTACACTTTGCTTGGCCCTCTTTCTGTACCCCATCAACGGTTGTTTTCCTATAGTCTTAAATCCAGCTCAAGAGTGCCACTACTAACCTGGCTTGTCCACCTCGAATCGGTGCCCTTGTGGTGAAACGCCAGGTCATGGAAATACGATTCCAAGGTGGTCGAAGTGGAATTAGTTATGCACAATCTGAAGAAAGCTCATGTTTGACTACCTGACGGAAAAAAGGATGGTGTCCCTCAAACAACCAACTTCAACGGACGAAAATGAGTCTTAATTTCTAGATCAAAACGCGTTATAGCTCCACCGCCTAGTCCTTTTACGTAAATTAACATTTTTAGTAACGTCTCTTCTGGGATATTCCACGTCACTGCGGAGGTGAGCACTGGCCCGGGTCACAGTACCTCCAGTCGGAATAAAGGCTGTTGTGATGATGCTCACAACTGAGATTCATACGGCGATCTCTGCATGACACGCGTCTTTCTATGGTGAAATGCGATGTTCAAAGTATTAAGACCATGATAAGCGCACATTTCATCTTTGTTAATGAACTACGTCCGGACACCAAATATACCATTTAGCCGCTTCGCACCTGGTAAAAAGATTAGACTGACGATCAAATCATCTAGTGCGATAAAGTTTACAAGATTGGCCTGCCTCAGAGGACCGATAGGGCCATCATAGAGCGCATTCTTCGTAGAATCTGAACTACTGTGCATTAGAAAGTAGGTCGATGTACTGGGTCAGAAAGCACATAAGCGGCTGTTCAGTGACACCCAATCAAGTAAGCGTTACTACATTTTGATATCATTGTGATTCCCACTGTAGTTTGACCACGAGATGCACCTTTGGCGTTTGAATAGACAGTGGCCCAAAGATGAGATCGCGCAGAAAGGAGCTAGAACCGTAGATTCACGTTTGTAAGACACAGCACACTTCAAACAACATATATGAGAGTATTCGCCAAGGTGACTTGTTGGTCCGGTTGTAAGAGGTTGCGGTCATAAAAAGCGTAAATGCTTCTAAGCTGTATTGCTTCCTGATATGATCACAACCCGAAAGTACAGGAAAGGCTGACGGTTTGAAACAAAATGGAGTGTGGAAGATGTAACGGTTGACTGATGTCACTTCTGACTCAAAATTAGAATTGTTGGAATGCTGAGCCCTCCCCCCCCCGCGAGTGTATAATGTCACTCTCAAGCCAACCGGACTCGATGTACGTTTCGAGGACTCAAAGGAATAACAACACAGTATTAATCCGACTAAGCAGGTTCCAGTCATTGACACTTCTTAGGATATCGTCACATTACTCTTGAATAGCAAAGTACCCAGAGGTAATGCAGTACATAGATACTTATAAGTAAGGCAAAGACATGGGGCCATATATTCAAAGTGCACCTTGTACAATGCACGATCAGTTACACGAACTGGCAAATGTACCACGATAAACGTGGAGAATGTAAATTGCGACAAAGGGAGAAAGATCCAAATGAAAAAAGCGAGTCAGTGCACAGTACGAACGTCACTAACTTCCATTATTCGCCATGTCAAGCAGTTTCCCCAGCCAAACAGGAAAGCTCTAATGAGACACCCTTGTAACACAATTTGTTGTGTAACATGTCATTAAGACGTCGCCACCAAGAGATACTGGTGTGCACTTATTGGTGTAAGGAAAACACCACACCATTCACCACCGGTTGACTACAATGGGGTCAGACTGTGAAGCGTCGAGGTAATGGGATTTCAAGTTTTGTTCACCTATATGGAGAATAGTGGCCGAAAACCCCTTCCGGTAAACTATAGAAATAAAGTAAAAACAGCAGCAGTCCTAAGACTACCTTTGCAGCATACTCGTTAACGTAGGTGTGATGACCGAATGATCAGAGTAACCTGTGATCCGAGGAGTTCTACCGTTAACAAATGAGGTCCCACGCAATGGTTATCATCGCCAATGCTATAGACCTCCGGTTCTTTCACGAATGGATCATGTGGTACCCGTATGGCGCACCTTAGCGAGCAGAAGCAGGCGTATGATGTGCCATGAACTCTGACGTCCGTTAAGCTATCTACAAGGAACAAGTTCGTTACGCAGAATCCGTATGGCGGGAGTCTGCTGGGGTAAAAAAATGATTAACAATAGCTCACATAAGAGGACTTTCGAAAAGCATGAACAGGAAGTTCATTAGGCTTATTGTTCGGTAGCTGACAGGAGAGTGCTGGTCATTGAATTTATAAAGAGATAACGGTAGCTCCTCTCTATTTCATGGGAATGATGTCAACGATGAGTAAACATAAAATCATGAAACGGCTTAGCGAGTACACGAGATACTTCATTAAGTTCCCTTGGGAAACCTGGTCTGTGCCCTTTGAGCGAAAAGGGTTGAACCACGAGCAGTATACCGTTCACTGAGGATTCCGTAAATAGAAGAGGTCGTTGAAATCCCCGTAAAGACAGACAATGGGCGTGTTGACCCCTAAATAGTTCGGCGGTGGTTTTGGTTTAGGAGGTGATTTCGCCATTCGAGTGACTCGAAGAGCTGATTCGTGTGACGAAAAATTTTGATGGTACGTGCTGTTTCGAGCACTTATGATAGAACTTGGAGAAGACTGCGACGAATTTCTCACTTGCAATGAGCGCGCATTTTGTGACAGGCTTATGCGTTTTCAAACCTATCGGTTTGCCTCTGTGTAACGAATATTTGAAAGCATTTGTTAAGAAGGCGGCAAATTCTGCCAGGAAGAACTCTTAACCGACTCACGCAGTATGAACGAAGTCAACCTAGCACAACATACCTTTATATACTGCAAGTTAGAGGCAGCTGAAATAGCGCCCACGTCGAACGTCGCGAGATGCTTAGTCATGCTAACAACGTTGGACCGACTGAAACAGCAGCCAAACTGCTTCATTGCACGTTACTGGGTTGAATAAAAGGGGAGGTAAAAGAAGAGTCGGAGACCGACTGCAGCTTAGTCACACACCGTAACACGTGATTTACTGTCTTTCACGTTGCTTGCAATTTTTCACACCTCTTGGTGATTTGTTGCAATACGACGCTGATAACAGACTGTAATACACTGGCGTTCGATACCAGCTCTGCACCCCCGTCAGTGTTCAAATAGCCGGATGATGCGGTGTCTGCTAGCGCCTGTTTGACAACCGTAAAAGAAACGTTATCTTAGGAAATAAGGACATCCACTTGTGAATTACGCCAAAGCAAACCGACTGACGGTCTCGACGCCCCGGAACCATTGAGAATGGAGCGCCAATAATAACTGACAATTTCCAAAAATCAACGCGAACGTTTATTGAATCGGGGTGGTGGTCAATCCACAGCAGCGCCGGTTTTCCCTGGAAATGACCGAATGTCGTCCTTGTCGAAGTGTAAGCTGTATAACTCACGGTGTAGTGTTTGGATAGCGTAGACTGGAGTTACATTATTTGTAACATAATGTGAATTGCGTCCAATGTGTCTAGTAACGAGTCGTGTGTTACTCACGTCAGCTAAAAATGAAGGGCTACTTCACGTACGTAAAGTCTTATGCAGCAGACCTTAAGAGACACCGTGATATAAAATGTGTGTAGGATAATCAAAACGTCGGTTAACGATCTCGAGAGGATGAAATCCGTCACGGTGAGAATGGACCTTGACGTGGTGTGACAGTTTGCGCATCTCGATGACTTTTTGGGCTAAACTGGACGGTGTG
>QNGE01003665.1:22140-78585 GCA_008508345.1 Paragonimus westermani | reverse complement strand
GTGTGTTTCTCACAAATGCGTCGAGAAATATACCATCATTATCATCATTGTGTTATGGTCTGTGAGCAAAAATGGCAACTGTTGACGAAAAGGAAACACGAGGCTCAGAAATATTACGGATACGGTAGAACACGAATAATACAATGCGCAATGAACCATGCTATTCGACAACGATTGACAGTGATTGTACGATTTTTTGATGCATTGGACACCAAGATAGGAAAAATATGAATGGACAGTGATAGCGAGGAAGTTTAGACCAGATTTCAGGTCGCTCGCGAAAATTGAAAAGGTTACTTAATGTAATGGCAACCTGATCAGAATAATATAAAGATTATATTAGAATGTAAAGGACCTAAGAATATGTATCTTATTGAAAAGCGAGCGTGCATTAATAAACAATAAACCTAGTGTATTCTTCTTTCCGGCATCACTTGCAGACCTTTAAAAATGTCTGAAACAAAAAGGTCTTTGTGACTTAAAGTTTCTGGTCTGATGTCCTCACAATTAGCTCCTTAGAGAATGATTGAATGTCACCTGCGTGTAAGTCCATGACAGGAAATGTTGGGAAAGTTTCAGTAGGGTATGATGGGGTAGTGGAACTATGGGGGCGTAGTAGGAGAGGTTTCGAAGGTATTCGTCTCGCTAAAAATGAAGAAGGCTGAGGTGAATTGGTTGTGCTTACATGCACGTTGTCAACAAAGAGACCGCGGGCTGCGTTCAGGTGAGTATTCGAAGTTTAAAGGCTATAAGTATTGGAAGGGGTGTTGAACGTAGGGTAAACAACTTCAGGGGGCCTCTGGTTCAATCCTGCATGAAAAGATGCGTCACGTGATGACAGCTATTATCAGGCAGAGGTCTGGAATTGGTGGTTGGCACGAGATGTCTTTTTATTTGCTGAATATGTATTTGAGTTTTTTGATTGTTTATTCCCTTGCGTTGCCAAGGAAAAAACCTCGAGCGGCCTGTAGGGTAGTGATTTGAAGAGGATTTATTGTCACGGATACCCCACTGGTGGTCGGTTTGTGGTTTCCTACGGGATTGCTTCAAAGTTGAGACACCGATGTGTCTTTGACTAGTAAGCTGCTGATGTCCCGCCTTATTTGATTCAGCTTCCGCGCAGATAGGTCGCGGTCTAGACGCTCCATTGATTTCTCCATGGACACAGTCACTCGCATACCCTCTATTGTCAGTTGATTCCTCAACCGAGGTCCTCCCTGCGCTCGGCACGCCGTTGGGATTGTAAACATCCACTGTTAGATCAATTAGTTCAGTGAATTTGTTCTCTCTGATGGCGTCAGGATTGTCGGTAGGACCGTCGGCACATTCAAGCGTGGTGCAACAAAGTGAAGCTGCGCAATCTTTGGGGCCCAGTTCATTATTTTTGGATATCTTTGTGCCCTGTTTCGATGCGTCTTAGACCACGTGCTTAGATACGGAGGTCCTGCCAAGCAAAAGATTTTGATAATCCCTTTCAAGGGGAGTTAGGTCGCCCATAACTCTTTTCAATTCAAGCAAGGTTTTGGATTTACTTAGGTCCTGGCACTGTATGAACTGTCTTGCGATCATTTCACTCTGGAACTTGAATAAAAGCAGAGAGTAAAACTTTTGTGTCTACTTACGGAGACGTATGCAGGTATATTGCATTGAGTCTAAATCAGTGACTTTTGTGAGTATCTTTTTAATGCTTTCTGTGTGCAGCTTGCCTAACACCTTGTATACTATGGCGTTGTTTGGGCAACCTGTTCGTTCCGTGATTTCTGTCGCCGGCGTGTTGATGAACATGCTTGCGCCCCAAACATTATCCATCTTGGGACTCTCGAGCACTTTTAGAGTGTAAGATGAAGAGGCAAGATGCAAGGGGCAACATGCAATGGTTTGCTTGGATGTACTGCGGAAACTGTCAACACTTTGGACGACGAGCCGTCATAACTCATGCATCCGTTCTGGTCAGAAAGAGATGGATCCTATTTCCCGCAGCATTAGGAATTCTCACGCAATTTCACCTTGGGGCTTCCATCTAACGTGCGGGGTAGTGCATGAGAATGATCAACGGGGAGTGGCTTGATACAGGTAGTTCCTTCTGTACGTAGATCCTGTAGCCCTACGTGATATTTTGTTCCGTGTTATGTGCGTACACCTCTCATATATATATATCCGTTGTACTGCACATATGTCGCCCCGTTATATTGCTCACCAGCTGCCAGTCTCATTTGTGCAGCGCTTTTTACTAATTGTTAGCTCCCCAAAATTGTATATAGTGCCCAGTATCATATATATTTGGACAGTTTGACTAGTCCAAATGTGTTTTTCACGTTGCCCTTCGAAATCATTCTGAAAACGACTTAAAACATTCTTCCACACACACACAAGACCTGCCAAACGACCCCATGGGCGATCCAGTGAACAGCGCCTTCTCTGTTTCGCCCATTAAAAATTGAAGATGACAGTGGGATTACAAGTCACCATGCCAGACAGCACTCTGAAGACTCGTGTGTGATCAAAAAGGTTGTGCACAGTTATAGGTTTGAGGAAGACCCTGTTGTTATTGAGGATCGTGAATGCTCGCAGTACTTATTGAAGATTCCCACGAATTCAATTCCTTGGTTACTCCATTACCTTCAGCCACCGTCACATATCCTGCCTTTCTCACCTGTAACCACTCTTTTACGTTGTTAAAAACGATCGTCTTCACTACAACTATGTTACTTCCACTTGACACAGTGACCTTGAACACGAACCCTCATTGCAAAATTTCATTATTGTCTTATGTGTGCATTCTCTTGCATTTGATGATTTTTCCAGTTACAGACTACCGTGAAGAGAGTGTCAGACATGGGAGCCCAGCGATCCTCCGATCCACGCCCAGTCAAATAACAACGTCTGTCGGCGGTCCCCATCTAGATTGGCTACGTTGATGATGCAGCGATGGTCTGCAAATTCCGAGCCCGCTTAGCAACGAGTTCCGGACCAAAATTAGGGTGGTACGAAATAAAAAACGTTTTCACCGACTCTTCCGAATCAACCAACCTTATCGGGACAAATCCTAGACGTAAAGTGCTTAGATTGGACGTAATTCCGCACCAGGGCGGTTTCAGTTTCTCGTACTGATTCAGTTCAGGTTTGTCCATGTGAAGCAGTGTATGTTGGTGTCGACCACAACCCGTTGGTGCACACTGCAAGTGTAACCTACAGGGCCTAATCGTGTGGTTCGCTTTGAAAAAGAAATAGCTTCTGCCCTTCAAAATTGTCGCTCCAAAGTTGGGTGTTGTAAAGAGCACGACCATATATTACGGTTGTCCTTATACATCTGGCGCCCAAAATTAACCCTCTCATACGGTACACCGACTCTGACATTGCATCTCGAGCACTTGACTTCAGAGGGACTAGAGGAGGTTCGGTCACTTGTCCTGCTTTCTGAGCGTGCGGGCAACTGACCAGGCTGGCTAGCGCTGACCGTCACAAAGTTAAACAGACTGCTAGATTCAGGATCCATTCTAAACCCAATCGTTCTCTCAGCCACTTTGCTCATTATTCGCAATACTATGACGATAGCGCAACAAATATGGAAGCTTTCATCCCTCGTCTACCAATTTATCTATCACGTTACCCTAAAACCTCTGGCGAATTTAAATTAATTTTCCGGGGATTCATGAAAACTATCCACCTCACTCTTCGGAAGACTGGTTTCAGGAACCGGCGGTCTGAGAGCCCTCCCTAACGACTCGACAGGTCCTAAAAAGGGTTCGTTTCTGATACCTGCTGTTGAACAGAGTGGTTGATATTATCCCTTGGCGTTGCACTGACTTTAATCCCGGCTGTCAGGACAGGTTCGAATTCCACGGGCCTATGGTGTCTCTTATGAGGCTTGACTAGTGCGCGTCTCAGTTCCAGCCCCTCTTCAATCAGAAACTTCATCAGAAACATCCACCAGAGCAGAATGAGGCCAAACGGGCATACCAGCAAGGGATTTGGGCACACCCTCCATCCCATTCATTTGGGCCACTACCGTCCCTATCACTACCATTGGGACGGATCCCTGCCTACTTTCAGGGGGCCAAACAAACGGCAATCCTGCTTGGCAACGCTCCATTCAGGTGGGACCCTATCAATAGAAAAAGTTTTCGGAAACAATTAAGCCATTCGACATAAACGAATCGTTAGTAAGCTTTAAATGTCTGAGGACAGTATAAACGGGGACGTTACTACAATTGCTTCTGTCCAACTGGTTCACATCCAAGAGGCTGAATGGTTCATGGGACAATGCAGCGGCCCCAAATGACAGAGAAGTGCTTGATCGTCCAGCGGCAGAATGTTGGTCCAGGGAGGCGGGTTCAGCCCCGATGACATCGCAACGGATGACGCAGGTGGCAATCTCCACAAAGTCCGAATTCGTCATTTCCGCAGAATGTCGGAATTCCATAACGGGAAAGCAGTATTACCCGTCCTTATTGAATAACAAGGTGGTTAGACCAAATGTTGAGGAATTCAAGCACTATTTAATCGTTCGTTAACGACCTTAGTGCACACCGGGTTGCGCGTAATCTGTTGATACAATAAGTGCCTCTCTCAATATCCAACGACAGAGATAATGTCTTCCAAACAGCTGATGATAAGATGCTCATAAAAACTGGATTCACTGCGGTAGTGATTGAACCAGTGTACAAAAAAATTGAACCTCTCACCTCGAGTGTAGAAATCCTCGGAAATCAAACAAAGTACGTGCCTGTATAACAACTCGGCAACCAGGCTCGCCCAATAATGGTGGACGATGGAATGGAGTAAGCTCGCTCAAACAAATGGAAATTGTTTGGGTGGAAGCAAAACGGCTGTCCGTGAATCGAGAAGCGATGGGAATCACAAGTTACTTCAGAAGATATATAGAAGAAAGATGTCTAGTTTTTATAAGGGTAAGAGAAACACCAATAGTAGCTTATGTAAGAATAAAGCTGAACAACGCGGTTTGTTCGGGGAAGAGGGCGGAGCATAGGGCCACCTTCCAACAAAATCAAAGTTCAGCAATCTCGAAATGAAGCCACAGATCTCAACAAAATCATCACATGGGCTCTTCCACTAAGTTTCACTCCAGGTTTGATGAGTTAACCATTGGCCGTAACTCAGAAGATAACAAACATCGCAGCGATACATATACTGAGTGTTTGATTATTGATTTATGTTTACAAGAAGCTGATGACTACGTCCTCTGTCCTCAGTTATTTCATCTTCCTTGTTTTTGCTTCTTACCATGAAATTCTTATTGATGAAACTTACGATCCCTTCTTCAAAGACTGTCGAAACCACTTAACTCGTGCGCCTGACAATTCATTCCTCCTGCGAATGTTAATCTTTATGTATTACTGAATCTTTATGTCGTTAACTTAAAAAAAAACTTGCTCCTGCATGGTTTTTCTTCCTAATATTCCATTGATGGGCCTTTGTTTATATGTTTCGCCTTGCCATCATGCGTCTTTTTCATTTGATCAAACTTGCGTGAACCGCTGGTCTCAGAAGTTGTGTGTCAGGCAGATTTACTATCAAGGATTGTCGCAACATTCCTCTCTATATTTTGGCGTAATTATTCTACGCCTTAGCACCTTATTGACAAGAAACTCGCCAAAACCACCATCCTCCCTTTTGGATCCCAGTCGGTTGCTGGACGGACTCAGAATTTATAGACGCACGTTACTTACAGGCGCGACTAGCCTGGATCCAGTCTATCGGTAAGCGTTGCGAGTAGACTGAGCTTTGCTGAACCAAGAATTACACGCTCGTGATTAACAATCGCTGCTTGCATTGTAGCGTGGTGCGTGTGTCATTTGAATTATGGAAGCAGATGCGTCTTCTAAGTCTTTCGTTACTCTTTCTGGATTGTGGTAAATAATTCTGTGGTTGAATCTACGACTGCATTCCACAGGTTTAGCGTAAGATCGAGCTTAAGCAGAGCTTTGGTTTCTACAGACAGGTCACACCTCGCACTCATTTGTAAGCAGCGATTCATGGGCATAGTTTTCAGTCCACCACGAACGGATTTTATAATCGTTGTTTTTGGAACAATTTTCCCGCTGATCTTGGTGAATGTATCTAACAGAAGGCCAACGAACAATTTGGTGAACTTGGGGTGCGAGTATAAGGTTTTGTTTACCGGAGGAGAAAGTTGCCAGAGCCGATTCACTTGGAACACTCGACATTAAAATGAATCAGCTCTATAAAACAATTCTTCCCGCTAGGTCCAAGTGGTAAAATGTGGGCAGTGCTTGCGCGCAGCCCGCGCCGGCAACCACGTGCAACCAAAATGACTGGTAAGCTGCGCTTCTTCGGATATTTTCATATTGGCGACTTCATTGGAAACAAGTTCGGTAGTCACAAGCAACATCTACAGTTCTCTCGAGCATCCATACATAATTTATAAACGAAAGTACGAATTGGGAAAATTATGGTCCTTCCACATTGTCATCCGTTGAACATGCTCACATATTTGGCCACTAAATTCGTCCACCAAAATCGTCAAATCCCATTATCTAGCATCACATTTGGGTGATCAGTGTCCAGAGAACATTTAAAAGGAGAGAAACGGGATGAAAAAAATGCAGAGGCTGCAAGAGTGGTTTAGAAACGGTTAATCCGTAAACGAGTGATACAGAGTACAATTGAAACAGCGTTCATTCAGTATGTGGTGGAAATAAAAGAATCTGACTCACTGTGGTGGTGTGTTGGTTTAAGGCACCACCACACTAAATGAGGTTATTTCCAGCGGATTCTATCCGTCGTGCCATTCCAAAAGGACTTCCGGCTAACTGTTTAGGTAATCATAAAGACAGAAAATTTAAAAAAAATTGATGTGGAAAGCTGTTTTCGTTAGCCCTCTGGATTTCAAAAATCAGCACAGGTGAGACGGGACGGGCAGAGGACGCACGGTTTACTAGTTTTGAGGAGAAACGTTTTGTCGAATCACATGATTCTAACACTGGGCGCACATGTATACTTTGGAAAGTTGGGAGGTGCGAACAACAATGAAAATTACGGAGTAGAAAATTCTGTAAGAGTAAAAGGCACCCCTCTTTCACAGGTTTCAAGGGAACATTCATTAACGCATTTTTAATCTGTTTCCACCAAGCGACCTCGTTTAAAGTGTGACGTAGTTGAGTGGAACAGCATAAGTTACTCCCCGGTTTCGTCCAATTTACAGGTTTACTTACACCCACTCTAGCCTGTGTCACTCCCAACCGTCTTCATCATTGATTGTGTGAGTGGGACTCACTAAATAAAAAGTTCGTACATGAGGATGTCCCCTTTCAGTATGTATTGATTGGATACTCGTGCAGCACGACTGCCTTTCAGCTGTCTTTCTGGGTCGAAGCTGGGCGTTCGGCGAAAACTCAGATGGTCATGGTGGAAATCTTCGCAGCAGTGAGTTATCCTCCGTGTCAGTTTCAACCACAAAATTACCGCTTATACGCACGATTTTGGCGCCTAACACTGTGCTAGGGGACAATTGGTCTAATATTTTGCAGCTTTTTAAACAACTTGTTCTTCATGGACAAACGTCAGTTTCATCGTCGGAAATATAAGCAAGTTTTCTCGCTAAATCAGACTCAGAATTAAGCAGGAGGATATTATTTCACTTCTGCAACTTGAATCCCACTATATCTGGTCGATAGTTTTTTAAATCTATAGTAATCATTCACAATATTCCAATAAATCAGTCACTGGTGACAGCACACACAATGCCCAGCGCTCGCAATCGAAACAAACTAGGGTCTACCACACTTAAGAGGAAAGCCAAAAGTTAACGAGAAAAGTGTATTAGCAAGACAGATATCAAAGCTGCTTCCTTCACATCGCGTTTATCGCCACGTATATTTATATATATATATATATATGTATAAGAGATCCTAGGGTTCGGAAATCAACGACCAATCTGTAGTGGTCCTACGTTCACTGACTGCTGAGTTCGGGCTGTGGTTGGTCATCTTCCCAAGCACAGTGCACGGACGCGGCCAGCCTGTTTGTTCGAGGAAGTGAAGGGAAGTGGATGAAAGTATATCTATGGTAAAACAAAATGGCGGCAAACTGCATGCCGTTACACGTCATGCAGTTGAGTTTGGGCATATTCCCCCTCTATATCTTTGAAACATCGGAACAAAAACAGTTCCATGAACAGAGTTGAATGACCTTAAGAAACGAAATACACAAAATGTGTGCGACAATTGTGGCAACCAATCAGTCACGCTGAAATAAAACGTTAAAAGAAAGATTTGAGTCCACTGATACGACAGAGAGCTGAAACGTTGTTATCTTGAATGTGGGATAGAATTTTGTGCTGTCGTTTGATAGGTGGCCAGAGGTAGCAGAAACTATTCTGACTGATTGCGAATGTTGATGGCACCCGTTTGAGAGCCGGAAAGGAGTTCGACTTCGTGACAACTGGAGTAGCCATCGGTTTTCTTCGAATCTACATGTCGCTTGCAAGAACCATATATAAGTCACCTCAAAATCGTCCTTTTTTGAAGCTGCCGGCGTTCGCTCGACATGCATGCGGCCAAAATGAACTGGTCACGGAGTACTGAACTCACTTTGGAATACTGGGACCAGCTCTTTTCCTAGTTAGGAGAACTTCAGTTTTGGTTTCAATCCAATACTGTCATCCATGAAAAACAATCGTCTTTTCTTTTCTTGTTAGTCATCGGCAGCTCATGACGGCCATAGATGTGACCGATTAACAGATGCGAATCGTAAGCTGGGAGAGCACTGAAAAAGTGTCAGTAAACCTGGTACAAAACTGTGTATTACGTATGACCGTCTGTTCAAAAAACAACGAATACCGTCATGCACAGGCTACAAATGGAGACCTTGGGTCGGAATAGAGAGGCAGTGACGTCAAAACTATTTGAGAAAATTTTCGAACAGAACAATAGTAAGAAAAGCGTATGCCTCTGTTCCCAAGACCGAAAAAGTGGTTCTGCCAGACGATGCAGTGAGAGATGGGGGCTATAGAACTCTACTCTCTTCCCCTTATTGTTTACCTATTCATGTCGGACCATCTCAGTATGAGCCTTCACGTGTCGCCGTTGAGTGCTCAGGGGTTTCAAATGGTTCGAGTCAGTCCTAACCATATCCCTCGAACTTAGCTTGACCATTTTATTATACAACGGTGGCAAGCTGTCATGCACGTGGGCAGTCTGCAAACCCTCTTTCCACTGTGCAGGCAGAACAGCATCACCTCTCCTGATGCTATACAACTGGAGTGTCACAGAATTGTCGCATTTGTATATAGACGCAACGCATACAACAGCGAGACCACGTGCACCTCATTGTTTTCAAAGTAAGTGTGTACGCATGTGTGACCATCTCTGCAAGATTGTCTCCATTTAACTGAGGAGCTTACAGGTGAATTCTTTCTTATTCGCCCGTTCCTTTGTTTTTTCTCTCTTATGTACAAGATTTAGTCCCTTTACCTGTAAGTCACAGGTACTGAACAGAAGAAGGCTAAAGCGGGATTTTCAAAGTGGAAACGCGAGTAGGTTTCGCCTTCAAACGTCAGAAACTGGACTATCAGGTTATTAGCCGTCACGGCCGGTGAAATGAACTACTTCGTGAGTTATTTCTCGTATTTCAGGCATTCAAGTTACCGTCACACTAAGTTGTCCAGCGCCACTTAATACGTGGATAAGTGACCTTTCCTTCAAGTGAAACAACCTCAGCATTCTCCAGTCAATAATTTGGGTTTTGAAAGTTCCTCCATATTGTATGCAGAATTATTCCAGTAAAGTCGGTGAGGTTTGGTACTCGTCGTGGTCATTACCAGGACGTTTCGGCGAACGCTTTTGCTAATGTGCAGGGCACGTATAAGTGCGGTTGTAAGCCGTCTAAGGACGTCAGTGCATTACAGATGGCCACAGTGGAAACAGCTCTGGTTGAAGCGCAAAATGCCGTATCTGACTTGAAATCCGAAATGGGCTCGCTGAGTAAGTATATCGCACTCGCCCTTCCAGGAGTGGCAGTTGCTCTAAAGGTAGCGGATTTGTCCACAGCTCAAGTTAGGGAAGCCGCAACGAGCTTGAGGGCAGAGCAATCCGGAAGAGAAAACTTGTTTTGTGGGGACGATTTTTGAACAAATCTTTAAAATGTGAACAATCCTGTTTCAATCTAGAGTCAACAAACGTGAATCCTCCCAGGAGAACTCGTTCCGAGGCTACCAAGAAGTCAATCAGTTTAATTGTGATGCTACCCGCGGAATTTAGGACAAAGAGATCTGTTGGACAAGATATTTGAACTGAAGAAAAGCCGTGTCAACCTAACGCTAGCCTTTCGAGGTCGCTGGCTGCGGGAGCAACAGCAACGCTGCCAGCTTGCTTGATCAAGGTTATGTATCAAGGATGGCCCCAAAATTCAGGCCAAAGTAAAGTCCACATCCATGCCCTCATAATGGAACCACTGTCCACGAAAGGGTCAACCCAAGTGCCCACATCAAGTGCGGCTGCCCCCATTCTGTCGGACAAGCAACTTCGTCTGTGGAGCTTCACGGGCCTGGGGGAGTACCTCTAAAGTTGACACGGACCACCACCAATCCTACTGACCCTAAGCATTCTACGTCGTGAAGGTCCGTTAAAATTTATGCCATCCACAAGCTGTGTGAACCAATCATTATGCTGGACTCATCACCAGCATCCAAACGACCAATAACTGGCTCATTCCATCCTTGGTTCCCTTGGATAGATTGGGATCGTTTCTTACTAAGTTCTCGTCTAACCTAGATTGTCCATCAAATGTTCCTGAGCGGAAAAATGAAAACCACCCTCCAGTGGCTCAGAAAGCGAAGGCGGGTCGATATCCAACGACCTAGGCTCAACAGAAGTGGACGTAGCCTTCTGTATGGACGCTCGCATGAACTCGGGCTGTGGTGAAACGGCCGTTGCCCGTCAGGAAGGCTCGCGAAACTCCGTTGCCGTCTACGCACTCCCAGTCGCTACTTGGACTGCTTTCTCAAGCACTTCCTGGTACTCTTCTGCCTCTTTTCGTACCCACCTAAATGAGGAAGTAGTCCTCAAGTGCATGAGTACGAACCATCTGAGCTTTTCAAACAAAATATCAATCGGACGGCCTGTCCACTAAACTAGCCCTCATATTCTTGCTTTTACAGAGACCCGGCTTTCCACGGATATCAGCAGCAATAAACTGCATGTTTATGGATACTAGTTTTGTCAAACAGACCGCTCCCATGGACGCATGCGAGTTTGTGCTATTTTCCTGGGCCAGAAGCTCCCAGCGCTAGCTTTCATACAAGGAACTTACCTCCACCCCAAAATAGCTGAATGTTTCTCGGACTACACTCAGAGAAGTCATCAGGGGATATACAGAGTTTGCAGATAGACGTTGTGTTTGATACCGTAAGATAGCTGTCCAAGCTCCTTTTAAAACGCTGAACGTCCTCAGTGGCTCTGACTTCATTCTGAAGTTTATTCCAAACCTAGGAGTACTTTGCAATGAAGAAGTCTGCGCGTAACATTCTCAAGACAGCAGGTTTGACACAGTGGAGCCCCTATTTCTTAGACTCTATAGAGGTCTGCGTTGTAAGTTGACGGCAAACGCAGTGGTGATAGCGTCCAAATGTGGGAGTTTGTAAAGGAACGTCAGATTCAACTTTAGTCTACCTGACCGGAATGGGTCAATGCCAAATTTTTGGCAGCGGTGCCCATAAATGAACGAAGAATATCCTGATAAGCTTTGGGTAAGTGATCGCCGGAGGTTTTCTAACACAAGTCTATCAGGCTTGCGCGGATGACAGTAGATGAATGTGCAATACTCAAGTTAGGGCCGGGCACACATTTTTTAACGTGTCACCTTCGCAGTCGGTAGACTGAACGTCTTTTTGATACAGCCCGTGGTCCTTTTGATTTGTGCTACCTCTAAGCATACTTGCTAGGAGAACTCAAAGGAGATTCAATACCGTATTTCTGGATCCCTGACAGAAGTGACTATATCAATATTATAACCATCTTGTGGGACAGAACCATTGGGTTATTTATGACCATAAGTAATCGTGTTCGATGTGCTCGCTGAGAACGTCATCAGTCATGTTTTGCATCACAACTGCAATGATGCTAGGTCCTGTTGTATGTTTGGTAGCGAGAGAGAGAGAGAGATCGTACCGTGTGACGGAATGTGTGCACGATCCTGGTATCTTCAGCATGCAGAAAGTGCTGGCCATTTTTAATAACACCGCATAAGTTATTTGTGTACAACAGGAAAAGCAACGGTCCCGGAACGTTTCCTTGGATAATTACCACTGGCCATTGGTTTTGATTATCGAGCAGTGCATTCCTATTTTGACTGTTTGAGTGCGGCCTGCAAGGGAATCTTGTATGCCAAAAGATGCTATTTTGCTCAAGAGGCGCTTAGAAGGCACACGATCAAAAGCCTTTTGCATGTCTAAGAGTATGATAATTACCGCATTCCATGCGTCTACTGACATCGACATGTGGTTTAAGAAGTCCAGCTGGTATATCATACAAGAGCGCTTATTGAGAAGGTCGTTCTGTGAAGTGTTAATAGAGATTCGTGGCCTTGGGAACTCGACACTGCGCCCCTTTACTATCCTTTCAAACATTCTTGAGCAGACTGATGTGTAGTTGATACGACGATAGTTACTAACGGGCTGCCTCAGACCACTCTTGTGGCAAGGTATAGTGAACAACGTTTTCCATTGAGGACAGAAGGAACTGGATAAAAGTGATAAGTTGAACAAGTTGTGTAAGAGGACGAGTATATCTACATCCCCTTGCCTGACGACCATTGGTGGGATACCATCTGATCCAGGATGGATCGAGGGCTTGATGGCAGCCAACTGTGAACGAATATTTCGAACAACAATCAAAACATTACTCAAAATCTCATCTGTTTCTGGCGGAATGTTAGCAGGTATTAAGGTGCCTTCTAAGCCGAACAGAACAGCAAATTATGAGATAAAAAGTTCACATATTTCGAAATGGCCATCAGCAACGGTCTTGTTTTTGAGAGCAATACATTTTATAGAAGAGCCCCTCACGGGATTTCATCGTCTCATCAGTTGCACTAGATCCATGCATCAATGCTCACTACGGTTTGTGTGGTTCTCTCCGTTTATATCAGGGAGTTGCGTCTGACGTTCTATATGTTCGAACATTTTGCTTATTTGCACCACCAGAGAGAAATCTAGTGTTGTTCCGTACCTCGACTTGGGCATTTTAAGTCTGTCAGTCTCCACTTTGTGTATATGAGCCAGCGCGTTTCGGCTTCATGGGAGCCAGAACGCCGGTACATAATTTCAGATGTGTGACAAATTCCCCGGCCGCTGTGTTTGGGTTTGATGTGAGAAAGAAGTTATCCCATTTTAGGGTTGAAGTAGTGAGGGGAAGGCGTTCCAATCAGTGAATTTGACGCAACGGTATCCATAATGAAATCAAACAGACATTTGAGGACATTGTGGTCACTTCTCTGAAATTGTTGTGGAGCTGATATCTCTACGGACTGTTGAATATGAGATCCAATATATGCCTCTGTCTAGTGGGAGTTATGATGTGTTGGTCCCAACCATTCAGTTGAAAGCATGAAAAGAATTCGGCTTGTTTTGCTGGGGCAAAGAATGAGGTTCGGGATTATTTCTGCGAGTTAAAGTCACCACCTTTTAGTTTCTGTTCGCAAGGGGTGTTTGACACATGATTCATTATCTCTACAAGGTCAGTCAAACCTCTGCTGGCAGAACTGGGCGGTTGATAGCTGCATCCTATGTGTATTGCGCGAGAACCAGTCAAGCCCATTCATAACAATGGGTCTTCGATTTTACAGAGACTAGACTCATTAACTGTTACTGCGGAGAATTGCTCTTGTAGGTAATTAATGTATCCACAGCCTTGTCCTGTGAGACGATCCCTACAAAACATGTGCTATCCTACGATGTTCATGTGACTTGAGTGTCAGAGAAGCACAGCGTACCACTCACAACGTATTTGAAAATGTGCATCTTATTAACCAATGACCTTGCGTTACTGAGTGGCAAATTTATGAAATTCTTCTTGTTAGGTACAACATTTAAGCTGCTAAAATACTTAATGATAGATGGAAAGGTGGTTCGCAAAATATCGTACGAAAAGGCCTGAGCTAAAGAATGTACCGAATTTCTGTTCATATCCGAGTGGATGACGCGAGGGCTTCACTCCAAGAGAGCGAATGCTAGAAGAGTGTCATTATGGTTGGATGATAGAGTGGGACTTGGGAAGGTGGGCCAGATGGCTGTGGATGAAATGTCGAAGGAAGCGCTAAAAAAGGCTGGTCTGGCGGACATTTGGGTTAGTAACATAATCAGAGCCTTTTACAAGTGTTTTGGATTTGCAGCTGCTATTTAGAGTTAACCCAAATAACGGAGGGAAATACCGCTGATAGGGAGTTGATGACTCTACTTGTTCAGCCACCACATTATCAGGAGGATTTAAGATGTTTTTCACAGTGCTCGGGATAACTTTGGATAATTTAGGTCTAGGACTTTCTCTAATCAAGGCCTCGGTTGACGGAGGGAGTCGTTGTGTCAGGCAATAACCTTGAGTTTCGCTACAGAAACTTAAACGCGCTTGGCGTCGTCAGATCTAGACGTAGTTTGATTTTTATTATATACCTGGACGGACGACGTAACAGCGTTTCCAGTTGCAACTTGCGGGGTTAGAATACTCGTGGAGTAGTCAAGATCGACAGTCGGATCAATGAGATTATTGACTGCTACATAAGTTCTTCTCTTCTCGGGAAATATTAGCTCGTAATATTTTCCTTTGGAGTGGCGTCTTATCATCCAACACTTTTATGGAATTAAAATTTGTGCCACGCCGTATTTTCTCCTGTCTTATGACGAACTCGTTCGCTGAAAGCTCACTTGTGAGCTGCAGCAACAATAGATGGTGTTCTTGCTGTAATTTCTTACGAAGTCTCAGGCAGTAGCACCCTTCTTCTTTCATCTTACAGACTTCCAGTATCACTGTTTCCACGCAAAACAAAAGTATCTTGTCGGATACGTTAAACACCACCAAATTTCTTGCACAGCGTAACCGCTAATAAAAGTCCATAGCTACTGTATCGATAAACGTACCATCGGCTACGAGGTCAATATGACTAGGGGTAGTCTGGTGGAGGATGTTACTTTAGTGAATCTATCTGGTGGAAACTTTCGGTAAGCTTCCAGTGTTTGCTTTATAGTTTCCTTATTTCAGCTTCTAATCCCGTTACTTTTCTAGCTTGGTCCGCGAATACATCGGTGATGAAAACTGAACATGACTTGGTGTTGTTCCTTCCATGTAATGTGCTAAGATTTGTTGTTGGGATTAGAGCATTAGCAGTGGTTTTGGATTCCTCAGCATTAGCAGGGATGGAACAGATGTTGGCCGGACAATCTGAAGATTTTACATCTCCTCTTACTGTCACCATCCCCTTTTGGCGCAAGGATGAGCGCTTGAGGACTGGCTTTTTCTGTAGGTCGACTGACTTAGTGAGCATAACCGTATGATATCTATCTTGATAGATTTGGTTCAAAACGTTTCGAAGCAATGAAATGTTATAAAATGTAGCAAATAGTACGCTAACTTGAGACATTAAGTGGTGAAAACGGGATATGCGCCAACACGCCATAATAATTGCCATTATCCGAACCACGCGCCATAAACATCATGCAATGCGCCGTCCACATTAATCACACTCTTTGCTACATCTTGTCCTCACGAATAAAGCGCACCTGGTAAATAGGGTGGTCATCATACCGCCGTCGGAAGCTCCAGAATGCTGCAACGAGGATTTCACCCCAAAATTTCTAGAAGGCAGAATTTAGCGCACTAAGGACATTCTTAAGCACACTCAGCCTTACATCTAACGCAGTGAATTCAAGTTACCATTCTTTCGGGACTACCGTTTACAAAGTTGATTAGGCAATTGCTCCCCCAAAATATGGAAGTCTTCCTCTCGCTCGTCGCTTCCACGGAACCTTCTTCCTGATCTATTCTGTACACTGAGGTTAACAAGCATGCTGGCGGGAAATTCGCTAACACATCCAACACACACAAAGCTCCTGCTGATGGCTCATGAAACAAGCACATCCGACGCCAGAGGAAAGCAAGTACTCAATACTTTCTTTGTAGCTTCCGGACGGGAAACTCTCCTCCAACTCCCAGGTGGTTGCTGAGGCGTTATGAAACTACCACCCTGAGAACTTCCAACACTCACTGCTGACAGCTGACTTCCTTGAGCTCGATTTTCGGGATTTCCTGTGTAAGATCAATCCTTATAGTGCAATGGAACCAGATGTGACCCATTCCCGTATCCTCACAGAAGCGACCCTTATTTTGGTGGTCTCCCCATAATCTGTTCAAACAGACACCCCCGGCCGGCACTCTTCCGTGTGCATGGGAATAAACCATTGCCACACATATACGTGAAGCAGGCAACCGTCACTCCCCTGCTGGTTGCCGAAAGATCAGCCTCACCAGAATCTCATGCAAGGTAACGGAACGCCTGTTAAAACGTAACATCCTTGAGCACTTATTCTTAAATGATTTCATCTACTAAGCATGGCATTTTTCCCAATCTATCATGCATAACCAATGTGTTAATCTTCGTGGATAGCCTGACGGAGGCTAAATCAATGGTCATTTCTCCGATGGTATATTCCTCGACTTTACCAAAGCCGTTGACCGGTCGCACACGGTCCTGTTTTACATAACATCTGATAATGAACGATGGCGTTAATTGCGAATAAGCTGGGAAAGGAATCCGTGTAAAAATGTTTCGAATCTCATTTGCGAATTGTGGTGTGTCCAACAAGAACGAGGACATGTTTTTATAATATTGTCTTGTGTATTGACCGGAAGACGTTGCGTCCACGATTCTTCAAGGAGTGCCTCATCCATGCATGAGAGGCCCAGCAACCGTTGCATCTGAAGCAACGGGTCAGACAGTCGCCTCTCCCCAGCTGCCGATCTGTAAAGAGTGGTTGCAGCTGTGGCCTATCAGATGGTGTGCCCTGTTTGATAACGGCTTCCTTGAGAACTTCATATCTATGTTCGGTGGGCTAATTCAGCAGGAGGTCATGCACTCGCTTTGTGGCATCTTTGGGAAGCCTGTTCTGATCTGCCGTAACATGCTGGTTGTGGAACTCCGCCTCTAATTACATAAACCACAAGGCGGGTTCCATATCTAAGAACTGTGTAACAGCAGTTAGGCTGTTCCAACCGTTAGCTTCCGTTCTGGGTCCAATGCAAAATAAAGCGGAAATCAGCACATATATACTCTATAAAATCTGACGAAAATTTCCCCATATATGCGAACGAATAACTGGCAAATAAATTCCTAGAAGTTGAAGCGGTTTGCCGGGTTTAATAGGTTTTGGCTTCAACAATTTGTTGCAGTATACCAGGGGAAAAAGTGCTGAAGAAACGGGATTAGTAATCGGATTCACCAAAGTTTTAGGGAACTGGAGCGTTCCTGTGTTTATAACCGTCCTGTTATCTACAATAGTTAAACCGGAAGACCGAATAAAGGACGACGGCATTTATTGTAATTAGTTTGGAAAAATGAGCCGTAAGTGAAGCACGACAAAGCTCACAGCACGAGCAACTAGCAAGTGAGCGACCAGAAGTTCTCACTGTCGTGAACTTGGACAGTGGAACTAACGAAAGGATGCAGATTTAACAGGCGACCAAAACCAGCAATCGCGCACGAATTGAATTTGTGTTGTGTAACGGGGCCTGCTGCTGGGAGCCGGTTTCCTGTCATACCTGGGAAAAAAATTAAACGGCTTATTGATGTAACATGCAGACCGGCCGAATCTACTTTGAACGCCGTGACTTCGCAGACCAACCTTCGGTCAAGGTGGACGCACCAGGGGACACCGCTCTTCCGAAGTTGGGGTTCGAACGAGTTGTGAAAAGCGAAACAATACGAATACACATGAGCCGAAGGCCCAGTAGGCCAAGCACACGACACACAAACGATAGCTTAGACGGCACCGACAACACAGCAGCACGCCCCGTCACACAACTCAAATTCAATTCGTGCGCGCTCGCTGGTTCCGGTTGCGCGTTACAATAATACGCTGAGTGGCCTTGAAGCCGAAATTTCTCATTGGTTGCCTAAGCAGTACGTCTGTAACGGACATATATGTAATATACATGACAAGTGTGTAATATATATGTAAACCATATATATAAGAAATACCCAAAGTGTACTGGGAAATATCTGCGGAAACATGTGCTGGCTTATATATAGTTATTTTGCGCCAAATATATATACATCTATATATACGTATATATATTTGTATATACGTATATGCGTGCATATATGTACTTATGGATATATGCATATATATATATATATGAACCCTGATGAACGCATACATACATGGATTTATATGGAAATATATATGTATATATATGTGTATAAATATATATACATATGTGCATATGTAGAAATATGTGTGTAGATATATGTATGCATGTATATGATATTATAAACGTTCGCAGACACATGTATATATGTATATATGCGTGCATGTACGAATGCATAAAGATACATATATGTACATATGTAAGTGCACTGATGAAGAAACCGCTACAAGCTTTCCGTTGAAATCTGTTGAAAACCGAATGTAGGTGGCGCTTCGTGGTGGTTGGAAAGACAATTAACCTTTCTTGACCCCTCAGTTTGCCTGCACTGGAAGTGAGCAAACACTTGTGGAGTCGTCCTTCTCCAGAGCTACCACTGTTCGCACGACGCTCACACAACCGAAATGGACTGGTTACAGGACACGGCGCCAGCAACTCTCTATTTGCAGTTTGCGCCATTGCGTTCGCGTCACACTAATTTGCTCGGAATCACTTAGTTACGTCGATAGCTGCTGTCTCCCACTAAAATAACTTCGGTTTCTCGTGATCGACATTTGAGATCTTGAAAATCCCTCTATTTCTTCGACCATGATTATAGCGTTTTGGCCAACGCTTCAAGCATACTCATGTTAGTTCTCATCAGATGATATTTGCTCAACCGGACCGGCCAACAAAAAGTCTACAGTCGCGAGCTCACTTCCCCTGTGCCGTGTTGTCAGCGCCGTTTTAGTGTGCGTTTGTGTAAGTCGTGTGCATGGCTTACTGGGCCTTTGGCTCATGCTTGTCTATATTGTTTCTTTTTATAGGGCAAACCAAGAGTCTCTACAGTGTTTACACAAGTAGCGAAACGTTGCGGGGCCCGCGCGGGCCACGGCGGGCCAACGGAGGGCGGATAGCGGGCAGTGAGATTAGAACCCCACGTGGGCTTCGCGTGGGCCACGGCGGTCCAGGGAAAAAATTGTGAGCGAAGCTTTCAACCCGGTCTGTAAGAATCGATTTTTTAAACGATTCCCCCATCATTTTCGTCACACGCTCAAGACTCACTGACGCCGCCCATGAAGTATATTGCGAAGTACCCGCAACCATGGAAAGTTTATTGGACAGCTTACACAAGTTCATCAGAAACATATACAGTTCTTTATGCACGTGTTGAGGAAACTTCCTCGTCGACGTTGGAGCGACTGCACAACCTTTCGATGCACTTTTGGGAAACCTATGGAGAGTAATGCAAGGGGAATATGTAGTGAATGAACGTAAACCATAGTAATACAAGTTTTATGGGTGTCCGAAATCCGATGTCCCGTAAATAATGGAGATAGAGCAAAATGAAACATAACACTCTTACAGCATTCTTTCAGGGTACTGCAATAATACTACGGGCATTTGCCTGTTCACCCTAAGTAACCTCAATGTGGCCTCATGAACTTGTGCAATATATTCGAACATAAAACATTATAATACAAGCATTATAGACATATGTGGAATCAGACTTTTCCGTAATTGTTTAATATAGAACAAGAATAAGGTAACCATCCGAAAGCACTTTCCGTAAATGACATATGAGAATGCACGACGACGGCTAATTTCTCACGTACTTTTGTAGAAGAGCAAAAACGTCCGGTTTTCACAACCCTTACCTCAGCGAGCTCGAAAGGTTAGCGATTATATTTGTCTGAATTTGTGAGGTCATTTAAACGAATGTCACTAATTATGCTGAAAAGATTAACGCAGATTTCGAGGTGGAGTTCACAGACGTTTGACTTTAGGAGAATTATTCCATCGGATGCTTGTTTCGAAGATTTTTCTCATGGCACGCCGAAACCCGCGGGATACCGTTCTATCTCGGCGGGCCGTGTGCTACATGGGTAACCAGCCAGCATGACCGTCCTGTGAGCGTCCCGTGAGTGTCTTATTGGCGTCCTAACTGAACATTTTTAGGTCACTCATATAACGGTCGTGTAAAATTTTTGCGTAGCACATGGTGTACTGTTTCTTATCAGTTCCGCACGCCATTTAACGATTACGCTTCCGACAGGTAACTCAGCGCTCCCACCATTATCTCTACACTCCATCTACCGCGAAATAATTCAAAGGCGTCTGACGCCCACAGTGACTGTGAGAATAATATAATACATAATTATACAGCAAAATATACAATCGGACGATCAGGATTAGTCCATGTCCTCGCCTGGTGGATTCATGGGGCGGTGTGATTTGCTCATAGGCAGCCAAGCATATCTTTCCCTAGCTTTCTGGATCCACATTTGTAACTTCTTTTTGACAACCTTGTGTGACGAACCGGGAAATTTCTGTCACATGGTGACACCTTATGGATTGTAGCTGTTAGCGTATAAACAATCTTACCCACAATCGTCTGCGACAGGGGTGTCGGCGCAAAAGAGAACTAGTTGTTACCCCCCCTCCAGTTGATGTTTTTCGCCAACTCGTCCGTTACTGGTGTACCCATTATGTTGCGTAAGCAGTTTTCTATCGTTCTTCCGCCGATTGTGTTCACGTAATCAGTCCAATTACGTGTTAGACCTGTCTCGAAAGTCCTAATCGCGGGGTTATCGATTGCAGTTAGCAGACAGTAATCGTGTCTCCTCTCGAGACGATCGGGCAACCTGATCATTGCTCACCAGCGAGAGTGGTTGAGCGTTCAGATGTGATAATTCGGTCGTGCCTAATGTGAAGTCAATGGCGCAGTGGTTAACACGGTTGCCTCATGATTGGAATGGCCGGAGTTTAAATCCCGGCCGTGGCAGGAATATGCACTACTGATGAGCTCTAATGAGAGCGAAACTCGAGTCTAGTGCCTCTTTTCGAAAGAGGTTGGCTGGAAAGTCTATCCGAATGCGAACGCTGCGATCAAATGTGAGTGATGACAAACTTGAAAATTCCATAATTATTTAACATGTAAACAAGTGGATAGGCGTTAAAGCATTGATTTATACGACCGTCCTGCGGGACACCCAGAAGACACTCAGAGGACGGTTGACCGTCCCATGATAGTCCCATGTGCTGGCTGGGTAGTGAGTAGCTACCAAAATGGTCACCGGCTCACGGCATTTCTTCCGCGATTCTCGTCTTAAGATTCCTTGATCTGCTTGAGTTTTGAGGACCTCGTGACGTCCTGATTTTTACACAGGTTTTCTTCAGCGCAGGATACTTATACCTCTATATACCTGATGCTATAGCATCAGCTAATGTGATGTTTCGTAAATAGATAGAACTTAACACTAGCCAGTATCCCGCATATCCCAATTGAGAAGGACACAACGAATGAACGATAAACGCACGCTTCTATTAGAATTACGCGCCATATCAAAGGGTGTGCAAACTGAACTCCAACAACTGACGCGAAGTCATGTGTTCAATGACATTCATCACACCCACCACACGTCGAATGGGACCGCCGGTTCTTGAAGTCCTTTCTGAGTTTCATTTACAGTCTCGAAGACCTTCTAGTGATGCTTGTAATTTCTTGGTTCGAATTCGAATCTAGGACGGACTCATCATTAACTGAAGTCATATCAGCATTTGGAATGAACTGACCTGTACCCTCAAAATGTATCTGGTCCACGTGTCGATTAGGTGCAGATAAATCATCAACATCTAGAATTCGGTATGAGCATATTCAGTGCGCACGTGCTCTAAATGAACGTTTCCTCAGGTGTACGCAGAAGTACCAGACGCGAAATAGAAATACAGATAATTGCTGAGACCAAAAATATATTATGCGATAATTACATATGATCTCGATCTGCGCTAGACGACACCGATACGCGTGATAGCTAGGGAGCCTAAGGATCCGATTGCCGAGCGTGCGAGCACGCAAAAATGTGTATGGCGCGATCGGGGCACATACGCCGACAACCATGCAAACGATAAGACGCGATCTCATGCATCGGGCAGACGACAGGTCCTATGTGCTGAGATTTTAGGGGGATTTTACACATCGTGTAGCAGGCAGACCGAGGGTATCTCCAGGTCACTACACACTTACTGAGATTCTCTAGAAGTGAACCAGATGACAGTCTCCAGCCATTACCACGATAAAAGTTAAATTCAGAGGATTGAATGCACATCAAGTTTGACCTCAAAGACCTTCCTTCGAAAAGTTTGCCTGGACTTTCATGTGTAGTGGAATGACAGTCGTTGTGGTATTGTAGCAAGAAGCTATCAACATCTTTTTAAAGGTCTTTGAATGTGGTACACTGAAGAGAGTCTATAGCACTCTCGAGTGTCCCAACCGAGTTTCACGTCTGATCGTTAGAGCAAGGATGCCGAACAGGAAGAAACAGATGCTTGCATCCGATGCCGTTGAGCCAAACGGTTAGAAGGTTGACAGTGGAATAGGTATCATTGTCAGTCACTAACACAAGAACGATACCTTTTCTTCTTCCTATTCTTATGAATTGCGTACATGGTGATTTCTGCAGTAGACGTTGTTGTGCATGCCACTTCCGGCCACTTCGCATAGGAATCAATCACTACTAGCACATAATACCTGTCAAGAAAAGGGCCACAGTAATCCGCATGAACCGGTCGCCAGGCCCCAGTTGACATCGGCTATGGAGTCCATTTGAACGGTCAATTGTGGAATTTGTGATGGCAGGATGAACAACTTTTATCCAGACGACAAATATCAGCGTCATTCCCTGGCCAACAGCACGTTAATCTGGTCAGTCTTCATCTTTTCAACTCCAATATGTCCGGAATGTAGATCATCCAGAACAGCTGTGTGAGTTGGAGGAATAACAATTCTGTTATTCAGGCACATAATCCACCTGGAGTGAGTGGCAATTCTGCCGGACACACATAAAATGTGGGGAATTTCCGTCTGACTTGTGGGATCCAACCAAGTCGTAGCGCATTGAGGATGGGAGAGAAAAGTAACGTTGAGTATCGATAATCAACTCTGTTCGGCTAACCGGCAGAGGCTGGATTATAAGGCAATCATTACTAGAAGTTTGCTCAGATGTATATGAAACACATGACAAGTAATCCACGTGTTTGATTTGGTTGGCTGATTTGTGCACTATGGTATAGTCATATGCACTGAGTGCTATGCTCCATCGTTGAACCATGGATGCTGATCAACACGTTCATCGATGAACGTGCCAATGACTTGACAGGATTATTGATGAATTTCAGCGATTCATGATCCGGCACCATTTTGAATGGTATCCCAAACAGATACTTATGAAGCCGCTTTACCGCCCAGTATACCGCCAGAGCTTCACGGTGTGTCTGGGCACAACCCATTTCTGCTGGATTGAGTCGGCGTGACATACACACATCTGGTTTGTCATCCTGCTAAAGTACAGGTTCAATTTCAACTGCAGAAGCATCAGTCATCAACACAGGCATAGGTTTATGCGAAAACGGACGGAGTACAGCGTCATGTGACAAAAAAGTTTACAATGAACGCACACACCGTTCATGAGTTGGAGTCCATGTGAACTGCTTCTGGGAAAGCAACTGCAATAAATATCCAGCAAGATGAGAGAAATTTGGACTGAAACGGCAGTATTAGGTAAAGCAGCTGACAAAGAAAGCAGTTCGGATATGTTTGTGGATGAAGATATACTAACATAGACTTTTGGCATCAGGTTTGAATCTGTTACCGTCAACTAAGTAACCGAGACACTCGAAACTGCTTACGGTGGAAACGCTTTCGTTTGGATTAAAGACAATGTTTTTGTCGAAAATATGCTTGAATAGTTCCAAAAGACGAGGATCGCGAGTAAACTTGTCTGAAGCATGTACAATGACATTAATTACATTTGACCAGGCTAATTTTAACGGCCTGAAAACTTGCCTCGTTTCACTTCTTCTTGACTGCGACTCCGTGGACCAAAACCGCCGTGTGTTTCAGGTTGCATATCAGAAAGCGGACGACATACATCCACTACGCAGATCGTGTACTTTCTACATTCGGCCATCCCTTCCGCGTAGGACACGTCGTCTTCTCGATGACCATTCGCATTTATTCGCACAACATAAGCTGACGGAAAACTCGAAGGACATATGCGCGTTTCACACCGTTAGAAATGGGTGCAGGCGGGAAGTCCGTGAACACACCAAACTCGCACAAGAAAAGATCCTTCTTAGTGTTCGCGGGAACAAAACTTCTCATTTAAGCAGATGCAAAGACTAAGAGTAAAACTTCGACCCATTTTCTGCGGCTCCCCGACGGGAGGGCTTCATCGGACTCCCTAGTTTTAGCCGGGTTCTTCAGGGAGTACTACTCGAAAATACAACGTTGCGCCATCGGACTGGCATTCTATATTACCACTGCAGAACTTCCGGCAATCAATCATTACCACTGAGTTCTCTGTGCGAGATGTTGAAGGGCTTTTTTCAAAGTTAATCCATAGAGTGTAATGGATTCCGACAAGGTCCACACAAGAATTCTCAAAGAAGCAGCTGCTAGTTTGGCGGAACCCTTTTTGTGAGCCGTTTAAACAGAAACCCCGGAATGACATTCTCCTTAGTGCACGGAAAGAGGCGATGGTCACACTCATCTTCAAAGCGGGTGACCGGCACTCTCCGGCTAGCTATCGATCAATCGATCTTGCTAGCGTTTCGTGCAAGATTATGCAGTGCTCACTAAAGTGCGCCATTCTCTGATACTTTTTACAGACAAATCCTTTTTTCTATCCAGCATGGCTTTCTTCTCGGCCGGTCTTGCACAACAGTCTGATGGGAGCCAAAGGCAGTGGTCTCATCTCAGATGCTATCTTTAATTTCTCCAAGACTTTTGATTATGTCCCACACGGCTCCGTCAAAGGCAAGCTATTAGCCTCTGGCATTCAAGGAGAAGCTGTTCGCTGGATCGTCACTTTTCTTGGTAACAGAAATTCTAGAGTTAAAACCGTATCCGGCCTTTTGTCTCCCTCCCCGATTTCTGTGGAAGTTCTCCCAGAGTTGGTACCAGATTCTACGTTATTTCTTATTTACATCAACGACCTTCCGGATATTAATTCCAGCAACGCCCTTCTATACGCCGATGACTTAAAAATCCGGAATGTCACTGATCCCAATGTACTACAGGTGTATTTTGACGCGTTAAGCGTTGGTCGGACGACTGGGGTCTCCCACTAAATGGTAACAAGTGTGCTCACATGTTACTCGGTGGAGATTATGACAATGTTTTCGTGATTCATAGTGCCTTCAACACAGTAGATGTCATGAAAATCGATCTGGCATCCGATTGTCGTTTAACTTATTGTTCGCGTGTCACCGTGAGATAGTGGCAAGCAATGGATTTGCCGCCCGTACGATGATTAGGCGCACTTTCCTCCACATAGAAACGAGAGTGTTCCAAACGCTTCTCGCGTGTGCTATTCAGATCGTGTGTATCGGCCTAAAGAAAGACTATCTGTTGAGCGTGTCCAGCGGGCGGCTACCAAAATAGTCACGAGCCTAAGAAATGTCGCGTACGAGTCTCGGTTCAAGATTCTTGATTTGTATCCACTTGAATTCCAGCGACTTCACGGTAATTTAATTCTCACACTTCTTTCGATTGGGTTTAGTTATACTGTTCTTTGTCGTAGCGAATGATGACGACCGTCGAGAACATAACAGGGATTTTCCCGAGCTTCGTTCTCAGAACTTCCTTGGGCAGCAGTTTTTTCCAATGGGATTATTAACTATTGGGACATTCTTTCTCCTGAGGTCGTCATTAGCGCTTTTGCAGATCGTTTTGAGGCCGTAATTGATTTCCATCTTTCTAAAATTCTACAGTGTGTGTTATTTTACTGTGATCTTGGTGTTTGCTGTAATCCTAAAGAACAGTGGAACATCCTGTTTTCAGTAATTGCCTTCCAAATCAACAGACGCCCGCTGCAGGTCACGCCGCCGTAGGACTCAATATCGGTTGAGTGTAGACATCATCAACGGAACTGATGTATTTCACAGACGTCGTGGTACGTTGGAGGGCTGATCGGCCAGGCCTGCGGCTGTAATCTCTTGGGTGTATTGGAAGGAGCAGTCTTGGGCCTGCTCTCAGACATATGCCCAGTGGAAGTATAAAGGGAATGCCTGCGAACGCCAACAAGATGCTAACTAAATTGACAAGACTCGGCGTATTGAAGAACCTTATGAACTGTCAGTGCCGTGCTCCCGCTTTTTTGGTGAAGGATGGCTACGTCGTGGACCACTGTCAGTGGAAGTGTGACTCATGTAAGCGACATTACTCCGCCCGGAAATTTTCCATATTTCGAAACACTTGTCTTACGCAGCAGGAAGCTTTCACGATATTTATACATCGGGCGTTCAAGAGCGATATAACGTTCGCCGCCACTACGTGGAATTAAGCTTTAAGGCGGTCGTTAACTTCCAGTGAGCAGTGAGCATGGTGAGTGGAATTGGTCGATAAAATAAGTTTAGGGAACAATGCTGCTGGTAGATTTCGCGAGAAAGATTGAACTCATTCCACCGGTGAGATAATTGAATCACTGTTCATCTAAAGGAAGCACCATCTTGGGTGTCACTTCCCAAAAGCCTGGGTACTTGGTAGCAGGGAAAGGAGACGCGGAAGGCGTTCATGGTGGTTTGCCTTGGAAACAAACGAGGTACTGTCACCTTATTACCCATTGTCCGAAGACATGCTACATCATTCATATTTTTCGCTTACAGCCTATCACCGTACTAAAAACGGACGAATGGAGAGCTTACAGAGCTTCGGACAGAATGACTCATCACGAACACTTGACAGCAAACCAGTCAATAAACATCGTGGGTCCTGAGAACACAGTAGTCCACAGAGAATATAGAAAACTTGTGGTCGTCCGCCAAAGAACATTCTCGGACCACATATGGGTCAAACGAATGTCACTTCGAGTCACATTTCCAGGAGACCATCTGGCGGAGACGAAATCCGGTAAACGAGATTGGAAAACCGGTGTTTACCATCTCACAATTGGAAGTGTTGTAAATGATATCATACACGTCGATACGTTATTGCACGTGTATGTTACTCTGATTCATAAGTGTTGCGTTCAAACTAGTAACTTAGCCCTTCAGCTGACTTAAGCTGGGGACAATCCCTGCGTATGCAGTACGCGTTCAAACGAATAGCTGATTTTTCTGGTCGACTTAAGATATGGACAATGTTGATAAGGAACGCACGAGCGAACTCAGCATTAACTTGTGTTTGAACCTCTCGAGAAGCGTAATGCTACTCTTTCCCACTTTCTTTGAAAGACACTTTACCGATACCGTTGCTGCCGTACGCCAGACCGATTCGCCATCCAACGTACGACGTGTGTGAATTGTGTTGGCCGGATAAGAAATAACGTCCTTGGTTGTACACATCGCGACCTGAATCGAGTTATGCAAAATGCGGAAAATTTTAACGAAATTATCTTCGAACGGAGTCCACAGAACCCCATTCAGACGTTGAGTCCAAGGCAGTCACTACGACGACTCGATCATCACGCACACCCCTAGCGTCAACACTGGTATTCAGTGTTCCAAACCTCAAGTACAAAGTGGGTGAACAATATACCTTTAGGCGGTAGTGTACTCGTCTGGTGCGAAAATGTCAGTAACATCAAGTCACACTGATGACCCGTGGTCAGACAACCGTGGTGCTCCTGGAATGGCACTCTGGGATCTTAAAGGGTGCATATGGACCAGCAAAAAATAGGAAACAAGGCGGATACCGTCAATGAAGTCTGGAGCTTGCGAAAACATCGACCAACAATCGTCGGAATCATAAGCGCGGGTTTCATATGAATTTATGGCGAGTTAAGCAGGACATCAAAATGATAGAAATGGTACGGATCACAGTCTACTGGGGGAGGGTGGGGGATGTTGTTTAATGTGTTGGGGTGTTACACGTGCCTGTCATGAGATATGCGTTAATCAATTTCAAGCGGTTCACAAGTGTCCAAGTTTCACGTGGATGTGGAGTGATTGACCAGGGGTGGTGGAGGGTTTGTAAGAAATGTATTTGGGTACACAGGCAGGGGTTGATGAAACTCGCATTCTGACAGCTCTGAATCAGGCTTGACGAACATTACAGATGACTCGAAACGCTTTGTCCGGATTTGTTCGATAACCAGTGTCGATTAGGTGGGAGCCGATTGCACTGGAAATGGGCTTTAGCGAACCGTTGCGAAGCCATTTCGGTAGGTGTCTACGAATCCTCGCCGATAGCCGTCTTATAGTCCTCCCGACGTAGCAAGCTTGACATCAACAGGTGAGAGAGTAGATACAGAAAGACGAAGAGAACTTTGGCAAATTATCTTTGAGGCGTGGCGCCACCACCGGCCAGGTGTCGAGCGATACGATAAGTCTCGCTGCAGAGTGGGCGATCTTCACCGCGTTTGGAAGCCTGCGGCTAATTATTTCACTACGAACTTAACCTCTGTATGAGAGGCAGATGAAAAACGGCTCTTTCTGCGCTGTCTGGACGAGTTCTAGGTTCGTACCAGAATGCAGATTTTATCTATGAATCTCTCAGGGTATCCAGTTCTGGTGAGAGTTTCTCGAGCATATCTTACCACCTTCTGGAGAGTTTCCGGTGTACAGATCTTTTGCGCTGTGTTCAACAGACAGCGTATCAAATTTCATCCGTACTTCAACGGGACAAAATGAGTGGATCTTCGAATTGTTCCCTCTGGTCGACGGAGCAACGCGACAGCCAGGAATGAGAGTTTGTTATCCTGTTCTAACTCGACGGTGAGCGTAACATTCCCGTGTGCTCTGTTGAACTCATCTAATATGACCTGGGGATCATCCCCATTTTGAGTGAGACAAGAAGTATCATCCACATAGCGCATGCGAAGCATGTGTAAAACCCCAACACATTCATCAACACCCCCACTGTCCCCCAGTAGACTGTGATCCGTATCATTTCTCTAACTTTAATGTCTCGTTTAACTCGTCATAGACGCATATATAATTCGCACTTATTCCCATGTGGTTGTGTAAGCCTGATGAGAATGACCGATACCAGCCGTTTGTAAGATTGACTTCTTATGAATTCTACGAGAATCTGGAAACCACAGAATCATAAGCATTCGTGATAAGAAGACTGAATGGTGGTGGCTAAAATGGTGCAAGTTAGAATCAATTTTATCGTCAGAGAAATAACTAGAACCGAATTGTGATAACTGAGCATTGACTTTGATACAAATGGCAATCTACGTTCAAGTCTAGTCAACAGGCGATAAACTAAACAGTACGGTAGTTTTCAAGGATACAGTGGGACGTGTTACCCATGGTTATACCATACGATATGCAGCGCAGATAGAAACACCCACGTGTAAACGTCAGATACTATGGATTTTAAGAAAGACCTATCGTCGACAGGTTTCTGGCGAAAGTACTGACAGACAAACAGTCTAAACATATAACATTTTGGTTTGGTTTGTTGCATACAAATTCTGTCCCGGTTCTATCGAAGTACATCCGCGAAAATAACCATAACTATTTTCAAAGTTTTGTTTTCAACAGAACCTAAACTTCAACCAACTCTCCAATGTACCATGTTAGTTACGTGTTATTGTCTTGCCAGCACTTTTCTGGTGTTATCACATGTCATATGTATTCTGTTTCGAAACCCAGGAGTGTCTGTCAATCGCGACGTACATTCTGTAAAGCATACTCCGTTCAAATTTAGAGTAGATGTGGTTAACTCAGTGTGTAATATTTCAAACCAGGTTTTTCAACAGAATTGCTACTCAACTTCATTTTTCAAGGTCTACGAAGTACACAGTGTGGTTTGTCTTATTTCAATTTCTTGAGTCAAGACTAACAGTGTCATTGATATTCAACTTCTACGATGGGCTGAGTAGACTATTTGATTTAGGTGTCTGACTGCTTGATTTAGCAAAGAAAATAAGGGTGCTAATGTCCGCTGGGTTAAATTTAGGAGACTCCACATGCTATAATACTGTGAACCATACTCTATGATGCACTTAACCGTGCTCACATCCAACGAGCTCCCGGGTCTGATCCTCATTTTGGTTGTGATTCGTGTTTACAAGAAAGATTATTTTTCACACAAAATGATACATTGTTTGGCAACGTCATCTATACGAACGAACATATATGTCCCAAAAATTATTCTTTTGATGTCAAAACCAGTTTGTCTTCCCATGTTGATTATGTGCATTGTGAACGTTTGAGAGTTGTTCATCGGTTGATTATAATCTGGTCGGCCAGGCCGGTGACGATGAATATCCACGTCGTCTTCTAAGCTCCCGACAAAGTTAACTGCAACAATGAGTTATGCTAGCCGTCACTGTCTAGTGATTGTCGACGGAAGTCCCACGTTCGGTCCGACGTAAAATATCGAAACAGAACGAAACTGGGACAAGCCCTGCAATGCATTTGCTCTGTTACACTAGGTGGTTGAGAAAACATGATCAGGAGAGTACAGCATTTCTCAAGATTTGTTCGTTTTTGTAAACTTCCAGTACCACCATATTTTAACTTTCCCTACAGGATGACGTAACACATCAAAATTTCATAGTATTTCTGCATCATTTTCTCAAGCATTGAGACGAGGCGGTGATAGATTGTAACGAGAAGTCACTGCAAAAACTGTGTTCCAAATATTTAATCCGCAGGCCCCTAGATAATCTCCTCGTTTTCCCACTTGATTCTTTCACCTGTCAGTCGAAGCTGATGTCAACAGTCTGTTATACAGCTGTGATGCAAAAGTGTGGCCTATTGTTGTACACAATGTGGTCACCCTTATCTAGCTGCTGCACTCCGCGAAATTAAGTTCTCGTGTGCGTTGCCTCTGATCTCAGCAACTGTGCGCCCATCAACATGTCTGCAGCTCGGTTATCACGTTTTAAATGCAAATGTACGTGAATGTGTACTTATATATGTTGATTTCGGCTCTTGTGGTCAACCTCCATTCATACACAGTGCATATTATGACACTTTAATTTCTACGTTTCAACCACCTCGGGTGGCCTTCCTCAGGAGTGTTGTAATTGATTACAACGTAGAGTATTAAAACTTGTTCGTGACGTTGTGTTATTCCCAATCTGTTTATCATTCGTACTAAATTTGGTGCGGATATCTTACAACATTTCAGTTTCATTTTAATAATGGTTCCGGGGAAGACATACAAGCGAATGTTCATTAGTACTTTTCCAATTCAGATATGTGAGTATTACACTAAATGCACGATTCTATTATAGACATGAACCGTGGTCACTTTTGGAGAAGATATGAATAAAATTGCGTGAATCTGTTAGCACAAGTTGAAATAAAGATAGGTGATCATATCTAAACAATGACAAGTGAAAAGTAAGGAAGTCTGTCTGTTTTTATCAGTGATCAACACTGAGATTCGTGGTAGTTGTAATGGACTGGAACGTTTCTACGTTCGGAACCGTGCCTATTCTCCACGACAATTGAACCAGAAAACCGGATAAAAGACATCGACGTTTATTGTAAGTAGGCTGGAAAAATGAGCAACAAACAAAGCACGACAAAAGGTAGAACACGACCAATCAGCTAGCAAGCGTTTGGAAATTATTATGACCTTGGATAGTCGAAAAAACGAGATAGTGCAGGCATGCAACCAAACAGTACCAGTAATGCCAGCAATCTACATAAGTAGCAAGGTAGTGGAAAAAAGTGGTAAACCGAAAGTGTCTCTACATATTCTTGTCGGAGTGAACTTTACTAGGGAAAACTTTACAGGCAGTATATACTATCGAAAACCTATCGACAGTGGAAAACAAAGACTCAGCGCGTTGACCTCATGTATCGGTATCTACCCTGGAAAGTGGAGTGCACAGAGAAACAGATCAAACTAGCAAGGCAGGGAGCTAGTTGTGACTTTGTCCCTGGACGGATATTACAAAACGGATAGCTTGACTAAAACAGAAGTAGGTGAGAAACCAGAATAACCGAAAATGTACAGATGGATGCGATAACCAAAAACATAGAAATTGTGTTGCTCAGAAGTGGCGTTGGCGGATTCCAGCGTGAACTGTTTGAGAAATCCTGCCGGGGCAGTCGATCCCCTGAATCATTTGGTGGATTCCATATGAGACAGTGGGACGGGTGGGTAACAGAGTCCAAATGTGAAATTTCCGAGCTCCCGGTGTGGCTTCGTAGCTCAGCTAGTTTATTTGAGCCGTTTAACATAAGGCTTCACCAGCGACATTCCGGATATACTGTGGTGTCCAGGTTGTACTAAACTTTAGAAGGTTTAGTTACCCAATTACCGCTAAAACCCAGTCTTCAATGGTACTTATCATGTTCCCAAACATTGTTGTAAATATACTGTTCGTTTCGAAGCCCTGTCGCGTTCTTTTGGTTCGACGTCTGTTGGGAGTACACTTCGACTGCTCTTTAGGGAAGGCGTTTTGAATCGTTAGTGGGCGAAGGTTAAGCCCATACCCACCCGCCCAATACAATATTAGTGGACATGCTGAACCGTTAATATTATGCTACTCTCCAACTTCGCCTCGTGCTTGAGGCCTGATTCTTTCCATCCACGGCGCTTATCTAGGATAGCTTTGGTAGAGTGGATTGAGGCAGTTTACAGGTGTTACAGCGTACGACCTAGCTCATGCTCTAGTGACGATAAACTCACAGTGGACGATAACCGGGTTTATGTGCTTTTCAACAAATGGACGTCGTGAAACAACCAGTATCTGCTTTCACTCCTTTCCCCTTTCGGAGACTGTAGTGGATAAGCTTCTGCATCAGGATGGCAACAGAACTTGAGTACACGGTATGGGACGCTTCCGGAATGACAAGTAACGAACGAGCTTACTACGAACACACAACACACAGAAAAAGATGCACTGCTCCAGTGTGACAACACGAAAGTTTCAGCGCTATACGTCCACTGAGTGCAAGCAGAATCTAAAACATTTATCAACTCATTTTTTAATGCGACCATGCACTAAAATAACGCTTCCCGAGGTGTGCACAATGACTGCCAGAGGCACAATGAGAATACGAACAACTGGAGGAGAGTAACGCCTATTATACAGATATTACAACCAGTGCTTAACGAAACCCAAACACTAAGGAAGCTGAGGATCTGACCGTATATTGTGCGAGCAAGCCGGAAGTGTGTATGCCGCCAATGGCGCGAGTAGGATACGAAGGTCAACAAATAGCAAAGGATACTAAGCGGAAGAACTAGAAATGGTATGGATACAGGTACGCCATTGACTGCGACACATCGCCATCTCGGATAGCGTCTCTAACCAGCGGTTTGAGTGATCACGAGGACCCCATCCAGGCAGGCGATGCCTGCCCACCTTGCTCAATGGAGCAGTCACAGTCTTCGTATATCGTGACCACGTTGTTGCTTGACCACCACGCGGTATTACCCAACTGTTGGTGGCCTCATTTCATAATGCCCGGTACGGTAAACGCACAGCTGGCATACGGAGCACGTGATCCAACCATCGCAAGCTGTGCAACGTAATTAGTTGACCAATTGCTCGCGCATCCTGGGCGTTCCGGAATACGCGCCGGCGAACTGCCACATTGCTCACGAGATCCATCCACCTAATGTAGGCCAATAGACGGAGACAACGATGGTCAAACACAGCAAGCCTGTTGATATCTTGCTTGCGAACAGGCCACGTTTCCGAACCATACAGCAAAATGGAACGCACACAAGCACTGTATACCCTTCCTTTCAGCGACAACCGAACGTCTTCTCGACGCCACAGATGACACAGTTTGGCAAAGGCAACTCGTGCCTTTGCTACCCTCGCTGATATCTCATCAGTAAGATTACAGGCTGACGAGATAGTGTGTGAAACTGTTCACATTCTCAAGCGGAATACCTGCAATAAAGAGAGTATGGGTGGACATGCCCCAGTCTTGAACCAACACTTTGCACTTTGAAGGTGCGAAGCGCATTCCATACAGACCAGCCCGGTTACTCACCTTGTTCAGCATGGTCTGCATGTCCTCGGCAGAGGGACTAAGTGAGAATTTCGTCCGCGTACTCCAGATCGGTCAGTCTGGCGCCAGGAAGAAACTCAACACCAAGCCCACTGGATTCGCGAAGCGCCCCCTCCAGAATGTCGTCCATGACAAAATTGAACAGGAAGGGAGAAATCGGACACCCCTGACGAACACCACTAGAAGTGATGAACGCTCGAGACGGTTATCCATGAACTCTCACTCTGCTTGCTAAGTGAGCATACAGTGATCTCAATAGATTCACGTATTTCTCTGGTACTCCCTTACGAAAGAGACAGCTTTAGAGAACGTTGCGAGCAACTGAATCGAAAGCAGCCCTCGGGTCCAAAAAGACCACGACTGTCGGCTGCCTATATGAATGCCGATGTTCCATGATCCGTCGTGAGGTAAAAATGTGATCAACACACCCCCGACCGGACCTGAGTCCTGCTTGTTCCTCGCGTATCTGAATTTCTCTGGGCTTGGTGAGTCGACGTAAAATGAGGCCAGTGAGTAACTTGGACGCAGCAGACACCAAACTGATGTCACAGACTTCAGGCCCCCATTCTGAAAACGGGAATGACTGTTGATAAGCGACAACCACGAGGTACCTCTTCAGTCTCCCAGATCGTCTGGAGAAGTTTTGTCAGTTATGATAGCAACCTCACTCCACCATCTTTGAAGAGAGAAGGAGAGAGGAGATCTGGTCCAGGAGCCTTATTACGCTTCAATTACTTGAGCTCCAGGACCACTTCTGCTTCCGACGGAGGACCGTCTGGAATGCAGTAACTGACCAATCGAGTCCCGTTGTCCACATGATCTGGTTGAGGCCAACTGAACTGCTCTTCGAAATGCTCAGCTCAACGGTCAAGTCGGCGCGACTGGCTGGTGATAAGTGAACCATCTTTTTCACATATGGTCTCACTTACACCGACTTGACGGCCAGTACAACCACGGATCAGGGAGAAAAGCCTTCTGCTATTCCCAGATAAAAAGGCCTCTTCCATCTCTTTCGATTGTTGGACCAAGTAGTGCTCACGGTCTTTGCGCAAGCTTTTAGTCAGCATGCGTTTAAGTTCTCGACGGTCATCATCGTATTCAGAACCAGGTGGGATAGAACGACGCTTGTTCATAAGATTTATCGACGTGACGGAAATCCAGTTCTGACGAAACTGAACAGCTCCTTCGGAGCGTGCCTGTTCACAGCACGCTTTCATAGCTCCGGCGATTTGTTCCCAGTGTTCGTTAGGATCGTTCGTCTGACTCGAACTGGGCAACTTCTCTGCCAACGCTTTTTGGTAAGCGTTCTTCACATCCTCATCGCTCGAATGCCAGTTAAACACCTTGCATTTACGAGCGTAAGTCCTCTGGGCAAATGACAAAACGAAACGGGCACGCACAACGGCATGGTCCGAGTCCAGGTGGTTGCTCCAAAAGGCACGACAATCCTTAACAGAGTGGCGCCACCTGTAACTAACTGCTATGTGAGCCAACTGTGTCCACGGCTGAGAAACACACGAAGGTCTCCAAGTAACACAGTGCCTCTTCCTGTGTTGGAATGCAGTGCTCGAAATATACAGACCGTGGGATGCGCACAGCTGTAGTAGTCTTTCTTCATTGTTATTGAATAAGACAATAATGTCTGATTCTGAGCACTGCTGCGCGCAGCGGATATACTCCAAGCTACATCGGGCTTTTAAGAGATATTTGATGTTTTCTGGCCGTATTGGATAATACGTCGGGGGTCACGGTCAACCGTTGAGCGATCGGAGTGCTCTTTGTTCCAAAGCACCTTTTCTAACCCCCATCTTCCTGATACAGAAGACAGCAGTGCTGCAACTACAAAAATAGTTCTGCTGTATGCTCATAGGATCGTGCCTCACCACCTATGCACTCCTACGCGGTCAGTAGTGCGACATACAATCATACGAATGTAACTGCTTTTCGTCTGACTGCTCTCCTTTGGACTGTACGATAAGGTTGCACCTGGAAGGACCGGAGTCCTAGTCAGCATAGCCCGCCGGATCAAAACAGTATACAAGCCCGACCACCTCGCCAAGCTGGCAGTATAGGTCGCGACAATGTGAACTAGGATTTCATGAAAAATTTCACACATCGTACGACAGCCGAACAAGGGTCATCTCCGGGTCGCTACAATTTCTTCACCAACCCGTGCAGGAGCGGGTACCTCCACTCTGTCGAGGATAGTTAAGTCCAACCTAGATACCTCAGAGGCTCTGGAGATGTATCATGCAAAACCCCACTGAAACCAACATTTAACAGCGAGGCCCTTGTAGCCTCCAACAAAGAAACACTCAGGCATAAACAAACCAACAGCTGCGGAAGAATCACTTGATGAAAGTGGTATATACAGCTCTGTCCTTCAACTTTGCACCGATGCACTCAATACATACATTTCCCAGCACATCACACGAGCTATAATGATCCAGTAACAATATAAAGTTGAGGATATAGCAGTTTACTAGGAGATCGTATACGGAAGTAGTCACATAACGTCCATTCTTTGTTCTCTTCTCCATCTCCAAGATGAGAAATCTCGTGGAAAACTGCTTCAAACACTATCTGGAAAGAAAAGAACCTTTTACCCAGAAGCAGCAAGGATCCCAAGGAGATACGTCCCATGTTATGAACCGGCTTACCGCTGCCGATCACCGGACCAAGACGGGGAGGAGGAGCTTTGAAGATAAATGTGGCTTTTTTGGACCACATCGAGGCGTTCCACAGATTCGAACAGTTAACACTGATTTCCATGTTGCCCAATCTTGGCACCCGCAGTGAAGCTTCAAACCAATTAACAGACTGGCCGACAGTCACACACACCAAAGCAAGAGTCAGTCGAATTACACTCACAAGAGCGCCCAGAAGCTACTGGGTCCCTACATGGCTCTAATCTGGGACATCACCGTCCGAACTCCCCATCAACGATGTGCCTGTTGCAACAAACAGACGACTCCATAGGATTACAAGCAACCCATCCTCATGAAAACACATTTTCGCTACGAGTCTACCTGGACTTAGTCGCTGAATCAGAACAACCTAAGTGGCTACTGTTCCAGAAGGTCAAGAGCAGGATCATACAGTTGCTCCACAAGCCTGAGTCCTCATCCGGTATAACTAACACACATCTTCATCCAATGGTGTCCAACACCAAACTGCGAGTGTACACATGAAAAGCAAATAATCAACCCAATTTGCTTGTTCGAACTCTAGGCAAGCTTCATCTATCGCTTTTTTGGACTTTTTAGAGTTCTTAAGTTCGTGAACACTCGAACGTGTGTTTCTTACTTTGCTGAAGGCTGCCAGTGACTAGGATAAGCTCAGCGTTGAGAAACCAAGCCGGCCAAAGTCCAACATAACCAGGTGCACTCGGAGCGAAGGGGTGTTCTGAAAACTTTGCCTCCCTTGCAAATAAGATGTGAGCACAGCTTACTCTTGGCGTGACGCTATACTCCTGAGGTGGATAGTCAAAAGGAAAGGCAAGTTTGCAGCTGGGCTTTCAGTAGCGAGTCCGCAAAACTGGGAACGTTCATCCTCAGAATGTAACAGGTGCACCTAACGTTTACTTCCCCAGGCGAAGGATGGACTCGTATACGCTCAGCTGATACGGCATCTTCAGTCATTTATTTTAACTGAATTAAACTAGGACCCGCCTTAGCAAACGAGTAACTTTCCACAGGACTCTATGTATATTTCGTATGGCTATGGAATGCTTGAATCAAAATGAATGGACGCAATAGTGAGGTAAGTTTAGGTACATGGATGTGTGTGTGTAAATGAGCGAAAAACAAAGTGAATTAAAACATGTGCATAAATGCCAGCTCAAGGGTAAGAAGGAGGTAAAACGTATAACAGTTTGGCCGATTGTCCGCACCTAGACCAAAATAGTGAATATTAGGATCGAGACAGAGCTTCTCGCCATCGCCAATGAAGCGTTGGAAATTACTGATACCCCACTGATCACTATTTCCTGCAGCCCTTCGCATTCTTCTGTTCCCTCCCTTTTCTTTTAATCTTTTAAGTCCACCTCTCAAACTATAACTCTATTCTTGAGACACTTCTCGCATGCAAACGAGTGATGTATGTTCTAAATAATTTGCTATTCCTGTAGGAATGATGACCCTGTGGTCAGGGTATCAAGAGAGGCTGGTGACTCTAGACGCCCTTTTGTCCAGAGTACACCTACTTAATTACGGTTACTGTGATTCAAGTTGGGGTACACATCCTACGGAACAGGCTGACCATAAATTCCTGAACCAGGCTCATGCACCCTCAGATAACCAGAAGAAATCAAATGAATTTGCAAATAAAAATTCACAACCAAAACTCAATCCACATAGAAATGATGGGAACACGTTATTCTTGTGACGTTCACTCTTTCCTCAGCCAGTATCTGTCCAATGGAGAGTAGCCTCACTTTGAATAAAGGAGATGAACTCGTACAATGGAAGTTGCCCGTAACTGAGATTTTGTACGAACCACGGCCTTTCTGTTAAGCACTGTTTTGAAACTGCCATCCCGGCAATTTCATTACTACTGATGTAAGCAACAATGTGAGAGGCATAGCTGAATTCGATGGTATCTCTTTAACTTCCTATTTTATCCGTGAGAAAGAGTCAATCTCACGAAGGACCGGAGTCCTCAAGGCCACCTATTTGCGAGGATTCTTGCTGTATCTTTATTCGGGTTCAGTCAGCAGTCAGCCTTACAGGCAATAACAAAGGTAGAGCGAACATGTGAATCAGTAAAAGTACATACTGCATTGTCACATTTACAAGCGGTGGCATCATTTTTAAGTGCGTGGACGAATGAGCCGTTGGTCGTTGAAGCGGCGACCAATCAGAACGCAGCTTGAGCCTAGGCACGAGTGCGGGGCACACGGGCGACCTTGACGCCGATACAACAATTCCAACACCCACTTCTGAAAATCTCAAAAGCCTGGTGGTGCTTATACAAAGTACCAGGTTACCACCAGTAGCTAGTATATTCTATAGAGTTGTAAATAACTGCTTCTTGAAATACACCTGCGATTGCATTCATACTTTCGATATCTTCAATACATGGTGTTTAGCTTAAGCGACATTTCCAGTACAGCGCCATCCTGACTCGGAGACGACTCGAATTTTGATCAGAATTCTCACATTCCGTTTGTGGTCCCATTATTATATCCTTACTAATGCTCTGTGTGTCACTATTTATACGGTTGTCGTCAATCGTCTTGCATTTCCTATAATGTCTATGCCATTTACATTCAGTAATGGCGAAACTTCTGGATGTTGGAATACCTAATTTTCAGAACACTTTCTGAGAGGGCATTGATTATCACTCCAGACACAATTTTATAAACAGTAAATAGATGCGACATTGTATCCCTGTATCAAGTCTTGTGCAATATTTGGACTAGTTTTCATATTAATACGTACGTCCGATTTCATATCGAAACTCAAATCCGTCTTCTTTCGTTAAATTTCCTCTGCTAGTAAACCTTAACGTTTGTCCTGTTGTACTTTTATTCTCTATAATTATCACGTGATATTATGCGTATTGATCGTCCTCATACATGTGTTTCTACAATTGTGTTCAAAAATATGTATTGTTCACTTCGAATTTTTGCCACTTCCACGACGTCACTTTTTGTGTACCATCCCTGTTACTTAGTGTCGAGTTTTTTGCTGCCATAAACTGGCACCACTACTGCTCTTTGTTCTATTTACGATATCACAGTAACAAACGAAATTTATCGGCATCGGCGGATTGTAGATATGCGGCAATTGTGGCCTTCCCAGAAGCCGTATGGCTATGCAGAACGATACGCAGTGCCAGAAACGCCTATTTGGACGTAAATGTAAGTGAATTTACCTCAAGAAGGACCAGTTCACTTTGTTTACCTCCTCCACCGTGCCATTTATTCATATGAGCGGTCTCTTCAGAAGAAACCGCAGTCCGTTGAGTCACATACTCGACCTGCTTTTCGTCAACAGAAGTGACCGGAAAAACAAGACAAGTATAAATGTAGTTGCGAAGCNAATATCCTAGAAGAAAACATTACTAAGAAGGTCGACAAATATTAAAAGAAGACCAAGCAGGAGAATTACGAATGGTATGGCTACAAGTACGTCATTGACTGCGACACATCGCCATCTCGGATAGCGTCTCTAACCAGCGGTTTGAGTGATCGCGAGGACCCCATCCAGGCAGGCGATACCTACCCACTTTGCTCAATGGAGCAGTCAAGGACTTCATATTTCGTGACCACGTTGTTGCTTGACCACCAATTTACGGCTTCTCAAATTTAAGACAAACTGTAGACCAGTATGGAGAATTTTTCTATGCGCAACCTTTACAGATTTAGTCTTGAATTTATAATGGATATGAAAAACAGGCGAATGTCTCAATAAGTAGTAAAATCGTCATTAGACGCAAAACTCCGGTTTCCTTGCTTTGAAATCTGAATCTTTATGTGCAGTAAAAGTCATACTGGATTCAAGGGACCAAACTAGAAGCAATGATAATATGGATACAGCAGAAAAGTGTGGAGAACAACAAAGATTCGACAGAGAAGATTGAAAATGAAAATACACTTAATGATCGTCCCCCCCCACACTATGGACCATCAAAGAGGTGCTGAGTTCAATACCATCTACTTCTGGACACACGAATGACGAGGTTGAGAATGTGACAGAAGTAACACCAAATAAGTAATCAATGAGTGATCATATCTTCGTTGTATGTAATGTCTGAATTTGAACGCTATCTTGCTGTTGACTTGGTTTGTCACTGTTGAAAATAAATGAAGAGCAACATAGCATACTCCATTAACAGAGCATCAGTTTGGCTCCATGATTACTAACTAGCATGGCCAGTTCAAAGTAATTCAAGGTTTTAATGATATAAGAAGCAATCAGCTTTACTTGAAGTTCACTTACAGGGTATGGTAGCTGGTGGACTGGAGTAGCTCTGTGTTCTCAACTGGTCGCTCCTCTAATTCTGTGATCGATTTTGTCTTGTCGTTCATACATGACTATTTTCTGTACTGTCAAACCTGATGCGATTACCCGGGCGTTGATTGGAGTGATTCATCGCTCTATTTCAGATCATACATTACTGCTTTCTCGCATTCATGCACCCCCCTTAATCAAACAAATATCTTGACCTTAAGCGACTTAAACTTTCCAAACGCGGACTTCGGTGCTTCTTTGGCTGAAAATTTCCGTTCTAATTTTGCCTCTTGTTCTAAAAGCTTGGTCTCACCCGGCATGTGAACTGTGAAGCTTGTTTGACTTCAGACGGTTCCCAGTCCTTTCTTGATCTCATTTACCAACGAGCCATTGATGGTATCCTTTGCTAAACGGTTAGCCGCTCTTCGCTTCATGGACCATGCAGCGCTGATGTTTAACTTACTTGTGATTTTCACCTAACAACGTCATCGGTTCCGATTAGACATAACTTTTCAGGTTGACTATGCCACCATCAATCCATTCTTTTTGAGTTCTGTCAACCTCCCCGGTACTCCTTAAGTTGTGTCGATCGCCACTGAGCATGTCTCCGAACTTCACCAGATAGCGGTAACCTCCTCTGCTCCTTTTTGTTGAAGCAGCCTCGGACATCGACCGTGCAACTCCAAACAATATACCACCAGCAAAATGTGGATGTTGTTTTTTCAGTCTTTTCTGGGAACTGGAGAACTGCCTACAAGACGAACCGCGGCCTCCCGGACAGTTTCAACCAGTACTGGTCTGAGGTATTGTCGGCTCATTCGCATTCTAATGGTTGACCATCATTTATGCCCCCGGACTGATCCTTGACTGACCCGATCGCTAGAGAGGAAGTTTCTTGTAGGCTGAGAAAAATGGGGAATGGTGGTCCTGGTCTGGGCAAACTCTTGCCTAAACATTCAAACCATATGAAAGCTGATGATTTGACCAGATATTTCAACCTTTTCCTGCTAACTAAACGTTGCCCAATCCATCTGTGCTAATCCCACGTCGTGCTTGTGCCGAAAGTGAATAAGTCTTCCTCCTCCAGCGAATTGGGACCTGTTGCTCGGGTACGTCGCTTTCACAAGATACTCGCTGGTCTTTGGGATAAGCGTTCGCAACAGCCCGCCCTTCAATTCGCACTTCTACACCGTGGTGGTTGCCTCGAGGCAACCACGCTCTTTATGGTCTGCTCCGGAACTCGTGCATCATGTCTTCCAGCCTAAATGCAGTTTCACTGATGTGTCCATGGAGTTTGATTCTACATCACATGATTCGATTATCAGCTCGGCCCAAGCTTCCGGTGCCTCCCACCTATAACGCACCACATTGCTAATCCCTACCGAAACGCTTCCGTCAAGCTTGAAGGCTCCGTCCTTCGGCCTCGGCGTGGTGTCCACCACAGTGATCTACTATCGTCGTTGCTATTCATCAAAGCAATGGATGAAGTGTTGGTTTTATCCCGGCCGAAGCTTCGCTACCAATTATACTGATCAGCAGTTTCGCGTATGCCGATGATCTAATCCTCCTAGACGAGAATCCGACGCGTCTTTGCGAGAAGTTTGCAGCCACCGCCAGTGCTCTAGAGTTATCCGGCCTGAACATCAGCACGCGTAAAACTAAACTTACGGTCACCTGTGGTGATCGAAAACAGAACACAACTATCGCTGATGATTCTGCTCAGTTCTTCCCGGACATTATGCACTCACTATGCGTCCCGGACACGGCGAGATATCTCGGTTTATCTATCTCTCTCCTGTGATAATTTACTTTCGTGGTATCTTGTTTTCCTCTTCTTGCAGTGCGATTCTTCTACTGGGAATGCCCCCTACACAATCAGATTTATGCTTGCCGGCTGTTCCTGGCTCCCTGAAAATCTATGACACCTTCATGCAGAGAATCTGGCATTGACTGTTAGTACCCTCTGACAGTTGTCTCGCTGTGAGGGATACGTTCTCGTCCGCCTTGACTGTGATAATACCTTTGTGCCCTGAAGTGCTTTCGATTTGGAGAGACTTTCTATTCTTCCGCTTTGTCAACATATCAAACAAGTCATTCTGTCTGACGACTGAATCAATGACGTTTGATTCTCTCATGGAAGTACTTGTCAGTTGTTCAATGCTGGTATCCACACAGCGCCCTACATTTGACATTCTGTTTATTTTGGTGTCACCGCGTGTCCTGATCTCGAATGAAGCTGTAAAATAAACGATATTAATAGTAGTAGTAGAACTATGGTAACAGTGTGCGCGGTATAGTGCAACTGACCTCCCCCTGCCAAGATTGCCCCAGCTACAGCAAGAGTCATTCAGGCTCTCTCCGTTTTTTCAATGATTTGCTTATAGACCTCGGTGATGTTGATACACTTAGTGGTACGCGTACATACACTAACTCGAAAAGCGAGTTCTTCGTGATGAACAGCGACAGACCAAAAGAATCAATGGTAAAATTTCCTCACAGCCTCGTCCTTTCACCACCAAACACTCCCTGATCGTGCGACTGTTTCTTTCCGTCAATCCGTTTGATTGAGGATAGCATGGCGTTTCGAGGCAGTTCCGAAATCCCTCACTTTCGGAGTAGAGACATTGATCAGTCACTGTTTCGCGATACTTCATGAACTGCGAAGATTTTTTCCATCACTGCCCGGTATACCGTGCGTGAATGCTAAACGGGCATAGCGGCTGTTTCGGTCCATTTTGTGAAATGTTCAGTAACGAATACGACGTACCGGTTTCTAGAGCCGCTTACTGAAAAGGAGCCCATCACACTCACCGCCCATGATTCACTAATTTCACTGACCGGCGTCGATTGTACGAGATATTGATTTGAGTGATCAATGCTTTTCAGCAGCTGACATCGCTGGCAGACCCGCACATAAATGTCAACAGTATCATTCCTCCCCGGCTAGTAAGCCATGTGAATCAGCACTTTGGATATCTGATGACAAGTATGATCCAGTTGATGACATTCCACCAAAGCTGTCGCTCCCAAACCCGTTTACTCCCTCCTACAGTCGGCGGCACTAGTCAACCGCGAGTGTGAAACACTACTTCCGGATTTCCCACGTCTTCTGGTAGTCGTCTTCCCTTCCCAGGTATACAAACCCGTCTACCTCCACTTCACTATCTAACATAATATATAATTCCAGCAGTCATACAAGAGCACTCCGAAAATCGAGGCTGCGAAGTGCATTCCGGAGTACTTGGCAGAACACAAAATAGTGACTAAACGTTGTTTGTGATGGTTGGAAGTTGATAACCAGCAACACTTTGTCGCCAGCGTAAGCAAAATTAGTTTTTCACCAGGTAGGAAGTTCACACCGGCATTATGCTAATGCCGCAAACAGTCCTCCATTATTTCGTTTATGCAGAAATTAAACAAAAATGGTGAAAGTGGACGGTCTGGACATACACCACCCTTGGTGCTGAAACTCTCAAACAGTTCTCCATAGACCCTAACCTGAGCTGAAGTGGGACGGAAGCACCGACAGTATATTCACATACTTGGTCGGTAAACCCCTGCATTCAATGGACTCTAAGTGTAGATCGATCCATTAAGTAGAACACACATTCATAGTCGAGAAATGTGGCAATTGTTGTCCGGCAGTACAATTGATGATGCTCCAGAATCTGACGAAGGGTGATAATGCGCCAAGGGCGAAACCCTGCCTGTTCATCCCCGATGTTTACCTCCTGAACTGCAGGGAGTCGACGAGGTATGAATGCCGGAACCCTAAAAATGACCGGGATCAAAATAATTCCTCCATAGTTGTAGCCAGAGCCCCCGATATCTTTCTTGAATGTAGGAACCATTACTGAGTGACTACAGAACACACGGAGAGTCTTCGTCGTCCACACAATTTGAAACAACTGAGTCAACGCCTCTCATACCGCATCCTTACCTTCTGTTAAAAATGCCAACACGATGTCACCTGGACTAGCAGCCCTCACTTTTGAGAGCCGAAATGCAATTACAAACTTTAGTGGGTAGTTCCGAATCTACCCACTACGGTGATACATCACAACTTTGTGGCAGCAACGCAATAGAAGCAGGAGGCCAGCTGAACTGACCATCAATGTTCCGCCTATCGCTCTAACCTTCTGGAATTTGTCGTTGTTCCCTGAAGCAAGAGGTTTCCATTTCCCTAACTTTGTCCCCTTGCCAAGCCTTACGATCAGTCTTTAGGCTACGTTTCAGTTTCCTACGGATATCTCTTATAGCACTGTTATACGAATTTCCAGGAGGAATGTTCCGTCCGGCTTCTAACAACTTCAGAAATTTCTCCGAGATCCAATGTCTGTTCAACCCGTGTACCCCGTGTTGCATGCTACTGTACCTGTTTCATAAATGGCCTGAGACTTGAGTCCAGCAGCTATTAGGAACTTCCAAGTAAAAACTATTAAGGGATTATTCTAAGCTGGTTTGGTACTTAGGCTTTACCGATGGTAAAGCCAATTTCTCAACAACCAGTCGTTGGCGTCAGTAGGGTCGTCGCCCAGCAAAAGTAAAAACGAAGCGACAACGTACCAACGCATGATTCGAGTTCAAGTATGTACTCCAATGAGAACGACAGTCTTGAATGGAACCCCGCAGCATGTATCTGACGGCTATGTGGTCTCTCTGAGACAAGGTCTGATTCGAAAAAGGCGAGCACGAAGTGTAACAATCGCGTGCACGATTTCCATAGCTAATGCTGGCTAAAAATAACTTAAGTTCCGTGCAAGCTGAAACAATCGCCAGCCAGTATCTGAGCGAGGTGATGCAATCCAAAACCTGCCACTAGACAAGTTTCGGCCTCATCAAAGCAGCCGACCAGAGCATTCATATCTCCAGCCAGAACGACTGTATCAGAGCCACGTGTCGACTCAAGGGGAACGGTCAGATCCGACTAAAACGCGCCCTTGACGCCGACGTCACTAAACAGAGTGGGAGCGTGAGCAGACACAGTGAGTAGATTTCAGAAGGTTTTGTATCTAGAGCTGGCCTTAACTAAATCTGCCAATCGGATGGCACGCAGCCTATTGTCAACAGGAATCAAATCTATAAATGCGGCTGCGGCCGTCGTGCTGAATACTTCACCTACTCCAGCTTGGCCGCTAATGACGGCTGTGAAGTGACCCGAAGTGCATAACCTGCATCGCCTAAGCAACGCGGGTGTCTTTGGCTGTATACGTCAACTACGTAGATTTAACGTTAGATAATGAAGCCACAAAGGCTGTTGACGGGTCTGTGTACCTAGAAAGCTCCATCAACGGCGAGGGCGGATGTGTTGGGAATGAAACGCAAGCGCGTATATCTAAGGCTAGGGCAGTGTTCACTAGGCTGGGCACCAATGGCGACAGATAGGTGTCTCTCTGAGACTTACGGGCTATGTACAGAATGCGACAGTGAGTGCTGTATTATTATACGACACCTGACCCTTTCTGCTACCTTGGCGTGGTGGTCAGGCTTGCGTGCTGTTTTGATCCGGAGGGCTGTGCTGACTGTGACTTCGGTCCTTGCGGGTTCAACCTTGTCAGATTGGCCGATGGGGAGCAGCCAGACAAAAAGCAGATGCGTGAGTGTCTGTGGACTTCTATCCATTCTTTTCTCCGGCTTTGTTGGTGCATTGTATGATGAATGGTCTGCCTGGCTTTTCATAGTTTGGCGAGATATTTGCTTTTCATCCGCATCTTCTTTAGGTTGCACTAGCCTGCAATCCTATACTGCAACGCTTCTTGTATTACGCTTCAAAATCTTTCTTCCTAGTTTAGATCTCGTCATTGCAGCCTCTCTCTGTTTAGTTTCCGAGAGATAGGGGTTTCCTTCCCGTATTAGCCAATCAAGTGGCTAACCAGCATTGGCCGGCTGGACACAAAGGCCCCACTGGCACACCTCCCAGTCTTATTCCTTCGGGTTTACACTGGATATGCGGTGTGTTGGTGGAACTGCAATTGGTGCAGCGCAAGCCAGTTGCAGTGATATATAAGCGCAGGCGTCCTTTGGCTTCGGTCACTGTGACAGGCTAATCCGCATCGGATGCCGCCAACCATTATACGACAGCGAAACGGTCGCCCAGGGTGGAAGACATGAACCATTTCCAGGTATCTGACTACCGATGTCTGCGTTCAGTCGCGCGTATCGGGTGGGACCAGCGAGTAAACAACGAGGAGGTTAGGAAGAGGGTGTTTAGCACTGATTGTCAAACGATTGATCAGCACTTTTTGTTTAATGGAACTGTTACTCGGAATTTCGTACAACGGGCTTGTGAGGTCATTAAAGTTTTAGATGAACCGTCTGTAGAACCCAATGCGACCATCAGACTGTTGCAATGTCCTCTTCAATGTTGGCACTGGAATAGCCCCGACCCTAATAAGATTCTCAGTGTAGATTAGATCTCGCCATGACCGACAATGTGATCGAGTAGCACCACCATTCGTTTGGCCAGTTACGACTACGGACTGTTGGTCCGTAGGCCGGTTTGTTTAATCGTCTGCAACGCCACTGAAGCGTGCAAAGTATGTTCTGCCGCATTGGCGCTGCAGATGATGCTATCGTCTCCGCTAACAACAGCATTGTGTAATCCGTCCAACATCTTGAGCATCAGTCATCTGGGCACAAAAGATGCACTCAATAGTCTGAACGCCATACGCTTGAAGCGATACCGTTTTTCTCCCATAGTGAAAGCTGTTTTATGGCCATCTGATTGCTCGAACCGCCATACTGTCTCCCAGTAGTCGGCGAGGTCACTGAACCCAGCGACCAGCGCATCCTTCGCGGCGGCCCACTCCAGCTTCGCACGCCTTCCTTGCAATGTCCTAGAGTAACATCCGTAGGGCTACTAGCTTCGTCCAGTCGGTCTCGACTCCGACCATTTCCGTCACACCCTCGAAGTCCTCCAAGAAACTCCGGGCGTCCCATCATCGAAAGGCTGCGGCCATGCGATTTTTATCCTAAAACTATGATCACATCACCAGTTACTGTGAGCCAACAACGAGAGTGGCGTAAGAATTGTTTATTCGGGAAATCAACGAGATATGCGCTTCAACACCACAAACACACTCATTGATCCAAGGACGAAACGGTTGCCAACGCCGTTTGGAGAACCATTTTTCACGCTAAGCTACACTCCAACTTTTCTTCTTGTAGTTCCCCCCGATTACTTAAATATGCATGTAAATGCTCACGCATCGCTATTTAGTGGTAATGGGTGATATGGTGCGATCGCTCGTCCTCATTACAATAGCATGAAAGTGAAACCGCATTCATCACGTTATACAGCCATGCCACCACAACCTACGGTACTCACAATTCTTTTGCGTACCACGCGCTTGAGTTCACGGCCTTACACCTGTCGCTCATTGAACCCTTGGAAGTTCGTTCGCATCGTATTCCATCAGACGGTGAGGTTCAAGGTTAAATCCTCCCGAGATTTGAAATCGATATCAAAACTCGGAAGTCCCACTTGGATTGCATGCTCGTATCTCAGTTTTTAACCAGCAGGAGTTCGTCAAACTGATTTGAGCTGACGGTAGAGCAGCTGTTTCGGAATCCGATCGTACCCCATCCGATGGATGTCCTAACCAAAGAGGCTGATGGAGCATAAGCGTGATTTTGATCCCGTCCATGTTCGTTCGCCGAAGTGCTGCAGGTTTCGGAACAATGTTAGACCATAGAATAAGCGAAATACGTCCCAGACATTGCAGACGGAGGCTGCCCACACGACGTAGATACCATCGAAACATTGTTTAAGTTTCGTTTCTGTACAGCAGCTTAGACAGCACTATTGAACGAAGGAAAAGCAATCTAGTTTTCATCTTCCGGTTGTGGTTCTTCCAGACAAGTCTGTCAAGACGTCTGAAAGTAACACTAATCTTCTCCACAAGAGCTCGCAACCCGCGGATAGATCAGTCGAAAAATCGTCATTCAAGAAGACGCTTGCGCAGCTATCCACAATGGTTACATTGATGCGGATTCCGAGTGTAGACATAACAGCTCTGACCAGAGAAGGCAGACGGGAAGGAAGTGCCTTACCTGTGCTGATCTCTACACTAAACACTTGCTGCTGTCGAGGATACCTTAGGCAGTCGTTAAAATTTCTTTCCGCATACTATCATCTGCAATATGCGCATTATCGAATTGCGTAGTCTACTTAGAGTGCATACACTTCGAATATTTAACCGGCCATTCGTGCAGTGTTCAACCTCAACGCTGTCCTCATTGTTCCGAAGAATAAGTACGCTCAAATACAGACTAAATAAGGTATAATTCGGTTTCATGCCGGTGACAGCGTTAAATCCATCAGAGATCGATCCGTCCGACTGTGTCATCGTCTTTACACTTGCATACAACAATCCAACAAAATTTACGAAGTTGCCCGGACATCCGAACTTATCAAGTATCGTTAACAATGTCACACGGAATCAAAGGCCTTGGTGAAACCCATAAAGAGGACACGCAACAGCTGGTTGTGTTCACTTCACCTGCCTTGGATTTGTTGAACAACGAATGCCATTTCGAGTGTACTGCGACTAGCCCGAAATTCACGTTGCTATGTGCGAACAATGGTCTCCAAAACTTCCGGACTGAGTCGGTACAGCAGGACTCGTGCTAGCAAATCTCCAGAACAGTTTAATGGACTGACACCACAAAAACAGTCGCTGAAATGCTGGCAGTTGTTACCTTTACACAAAGGTAATATCGTGGCATCCCAGAAATCATATAGGACTGCTTCCTACTCGCAAATAGAGTTAGGCACCTGAAGCAAAAATCGCTCCCAAACTAGTCTGCCATACTTAGGAATTGCCCCTGATAATCCATATTTACCTGCAGTCTTCCTGTTTTGCAGCTGTCTAATAGCTGGCTGCACCTCAGCTAAATCAGGCGCTGACACCTTGTTGTTGCAGGCTATTCACAAGCACCTAATCAATGACAGTCAACCAGTTTAGTAAGCTACCAGCGTTTGCACCCGACTTTCATGATGTTCTACGGCTGAGCGTACCGAAAGCGAGAGTCCCCATCAATATATGTTTTAACTGGCTAGACCAATGGGCCGGAACCGCCTTAAGCGAATAGTAAGATTCCTTGTATGGTCGACATTATCACTGCATCAGCTCATCTTCCTTTATACATCATTATTTCGATTTGTGAAGTCGTTCGGTGAGTTGCCGGTTTACCTTGCAGAACGTCTCCTGTAGTCTTTATTGCTCCAGTCTAATGTCAGAACAGTAAACGCCTTTTCCTTCGCTTGTAACAGACTACAGATAACTGCACTGTTACCGTCGAAAGATCCCGGGAGTTGCTGGCGCTGAATACTGACCTTCTTCACAAGTCCCGAAGTGATTTGTCCTTTGAAGTGTTGATGCATACCACCGAGTGTCGTAGATACGGATGCGTCCTTCAGACATGCGGCAACCACACGCTGAAACACCGTCCTCGTCCACCAGGCCTGCAATCGTTTAACGTGCAGTATCTGTCTTTGTCAGAATGATATGTAATAAACAGGCTTGCAAGCATGAATAAACAATCTGTTCCAGACCAATATATGGTCCGTGCTACATTCAGTCCCGCGCATCGCACGCACGATGAGTAATTAACAAATACCACACTGTCGATAATCAGGTAATGAAGCAAATTCAAGAGAACAGTAATGACTACGTACGTCAGTCCAGATCGTGACATCGTTCGTGTCGATTTAGAATCAAGGGTTTGTCGTAAACGGTTCGAAATTGGTACGAAGATGAATCGGAGGATCACTGTTCTCACTGAATACACGAAAGCCGTGAGGACCGGAGACTAGAGACCAAGCTACTGAGTCGAGCTTAATCCGCATTGTCACAACAGAAGTTGCCAAATAAAGCGGTTGCTGAGAATAATTAAGTTACAGACATTTATTCTGTAATTCACAGATTTTGGTAGAGATTCCAAGCAAGGTTGAATTCCACAGTGGCTGAAAACAAATAAAAATCAGGAAGTGCAATGAAAAGACAACGAGAGGAACAACAATAACAACAAAAGAAGAAAATGAACTAGAGAATCCAGTCCGTAATGATGATCATGATGAGACAAATAAACATTTAAAGATCGCGTAGTTGGCACGAAAAATAGGGAAAGGTGGAAAATTGCAGGGATCCACCAAGTCAGTCATTTCACACAGATGACTGCAGTGGCGATCATCTGACCCGAGAGTGACGTAGCAGATGTCGGAGAACGTCCTTCTTTGTGAGAATGCCCAAAAGACAGCTGAACAAATGAATGAGAAACGGCGGTGATAGGGGAGTAACAGTGTTTCGAAATCAACTGTAAACAAACTTACGGTGTGACTACCTAATAATCAAACACGTTCAAAACAAACGAATCAAATAGTAGAGTGTGAACTTCAATTCAGTCAACTGAATGTTAACTAAAAGAGCTAAGGTACATTGAGGTAAATTGGATCTCGTGTTAAACGAGACGGAATACTCATGAGCAATAAGTAGTAGTAAACGAATTCGCTTACAGTGATTCATAGTCATGCCAAGAGTATCACATTCACATCACAAGATATCCCATCTCGAAGTGACCGGACAACTTCAGCATTACTCACAAGCGAATATGGCAGAGCATTGAAATGTGATAAGTCAGTTGCACTCAGTGCGGTCGGTGGTGAATGTGTTTGCCCCAAAAGAACGCAGACCGGAATTCAGAGTTCAGTTGTATCAAAGATATACACAACTGGATGACGGGCTGTACCAAGATCCCAGTTATGAAACCAGGTGCTTCATTTTACAAAAGGTCTCCCGGAAAGTCTATCTGAATGTGAAAGCCGTGACTATATGTGAGTGCTGTTCTTTTTACGCCACATCTCCGTTACTTACCAGTAACGACCAGACGCTTATCCGAACGAACCCGTGGGCACCAGTATGCCGGTTAAATGATCCAGTTAACCAACAGTGCGATATCAGCATAGCTGATTTATTAGAATCATTCTGTTATTGACTAACGTGCACCGAGTGACGGCCGTTTAGCTGAAGGCGAGTGAGCGTACAAATTTGGACAGCATTTTGAGCGAGTTGGGAAAAAATGCTCGGCTGACGGTTGCTTATTAGGTGAGGGGTACAGGGTGATTTGACGTAAGAAAGACGAAGTTAGCTACCAAACTGGTTGCATGTTGTTATAGTACGAGTGATTTAAACAAACGTGGGCTGCAGAATGTCACAATGCATACTTATTAGAGATAAACTCCCGGTTACCATTTGCGAAGACGATTACTAATTAGTGTCGTAATGACTGAGCATACAGGAGGATAAGTCGTCGACCCGAAGGCTCAAGATCAATGCAAAGAATGATCGAAGATGAAGCCAACCATGATAATGCAAAAATGATAAGAATATTCCAGTATTTTCCGCAACCACACAGGTATCTGTTTTGGTGGTTAATGAATTGTGAGCTATGAATGCCTTGGACTTGGTTGTTCAACTAGATACCATCGATGATGACACAAAACTAACAAATGCACATACGCACCGTTAACAACTTACCACTGTTACACACGAATCCAGTTACTTTCAAAATATAAAGCGGTCCTCTGGTAAATCGTACGTGAATTCACCAGTCTCAACGATCACTGTGTCTACACTTGTTTATCTGAAGTAACATATTACTGGCTTACGCTATCAAAGATTCCGTCCAATAGTGCATCTCTGAGGGACAAGCTTCTGCCTCAGACGACTTTAGTAACGTTAGGGTAGAAGATCCCCGAACATCGCGCGCCGTAGCGAAAATATAATGCACAACACTGTCTAACCTCCCGTATAAAGTGACAGCGATTAATGTTGGCATTGTAAGGTGCTAGATCAGAGCCAATTATGAATAAGAGTAACATTCAAGGATGCATCGAAACAACTTGGAAGGCACCGCATTCCATTCTTTATGGGCGCATTTATTTAGTTCGTCCAATAGTGTGTAGCCTCACTCTACATCATCCTCTGATTAGCCTCTACGGACTGGTCGTGATATGAGGATAGACGGTCTTTTCGAACAAACCATAACACTGTTTGCTGTCGCGCCACTGTTCACATTCGCTGTCAAAATTAGGTGTGAACCGAACTGATGGAAAAGGAACGGAGAGCATGCTAGCGCATGATGAGAACAAACAAATAAAACAAACAAACGACTTAACAGAGGACGGCAAAACATACCCATTGTGAGTCACCACAATTTGGCGAAGTCCTAGTTTTCGGAAGAAATCCAGGACAGTTTCCATGGGCGTTTGATCTGTCACTGTTGTTGGGGACTGGCAGGTAAGAGAGACGAGAATTTGAAAACAGATGATTAACGTTGAGGATAAACTGATGAAGGAATGAAGAAACAAGTCACCACGTATAGTAGATCGCTGCCCATCAGTTGGGTGCCATCAGATTGCCCTAACCGAGTGGAATGAACGTGGATTCAACAGCAAAAGTCCGTCTGTTTAGCACAAACCTATCTAAATATAAACTGAGCGGCCAGCATTTGACGACTAACGACACACAAAAGATATATCACAGGTCTTTTATTCGGTAGGAGTCGGTACACGATTATTTCGTCATAAGTCCATACAACGAACAATGAGACGCTAAGAGAACGAGCGACACAGTAAGTAATTTGGGAAAAAATGAGAAGGCAACTGCACACCGACAACTAATTGACCGGATAACATAATCGAGGAAGAATGAATGTGAAAAAATTTTAACATAGCATGCAATAAGCCATTCTCTCGAAAAGTTAGGTAAGCGAATCGAAAAAAAGAAATCTATGAGGAAGGCTGAGTACGGTAAGAATAACTAGTCCCGATGGTGGTAAAAATTCGAAACGGACAATCACCAAACCATCTAGGGTTCGGGTCGACCGACATGCCTTTCTTTGATTGAGGAAAAATAGCCGTAGATTAAATACGACTTTCCGTGGGATCTGGAGTGACCTAGCTTATTAGCTGGGCGTTAAAAAACAGGATCCATTAGGACGGAGAAGAGCTACTGTCAATAAAGGACCAGCTGATGAGAAAACAAGGTCACCCATCACACCCCTGAAATGTACAGAAGCGAACATAGTGTGTCACATAGCGTACTTTAAAGTACTGTGCCAGAAAGAGGTACAGTCAAGCTCCATGTTAGATCGAACGTCGGTAATCATAAAAAAACACGCGGGACTGGGTAATTGGTGCACGCCCTCACACATGCAGATTTGGGGCATGACACATCGAAGAGGAATGCCCCAATTTAGGCTGATGATTGGGGTCTAATTATCCAGCCAGCTTCTATCATGAGGTTAAACTCACAATGTTGAGATCTACTGATCGACAGATTGACACTTGTAAGTTGTGACGGACGAAAAACTATCAAATTGCGTTCTTGATGGGTTAATCGACTGAGTGGCCGTACGCCTTCCGCACACAGAGGCATTACATAGATGAGACCGCCAAATTACAGCAGAGACGTACATCATCGACTGAACTCAGCGTAAAAACGGTAGCACCAGAATGATAGAAAATTAGTCGCATCCACAAAATCGTCAGAGACTGTGTGCTTCTTTTTAGCATATCAATCATAATTATCACAACTGAGCTTTACCAGCAGCTACTAAAATTCGGGTTGCCGTCGGTCTACGGAGTAGCAGAGCAATAAGAAAGTATAAATGTACGGAGAAAATCTAGGCAAGGAGTGACTGAGATTCATGTAAAAGAGTTCAACAACAGAATGGGTACAAGATCACCATTTTCTGCAGTTTAGTGCCATTTCCGAGAGTGATTCGGTGTGGGTGACGATAAACTTCGCAACCAGGTAGGCGAGACTTACTTCGTCCAGTGGAACAGTCAACACTTTCACAACTCACGACTGCGTCATCACCTTTGATGCTTAGCGCTTTCTGCCAACCACCACCAGCCACAATGGACAATGCGCAGGGTCGCAGACGCTCCGTCGGCAGACGCAGTACATCACCGAACCAGATAGAACCACGGTCCGCTACCGGTTGAGAATTTGTATACTTACCAAACAATTGCCGGTCGACCGTCACGTTGTTAACACAGTTAGCTCATTTGGCGTATCCAGAGTCTATCTGCATCTTCTGCACGAACGGATCAGGTCCCTCATAACCACGGTGAAACACAGCGAGCGTACAAATACTGTTAACTCTGTTTTTAACTGGCAAATGGGTTTAGCTGTGACGCCACTAACAATGAACACTGGTCAATGCGTTAGATGATGTATCTGTACCCATGGACACCTTAATAGCAGTATCATAGGCTGACGAAATGATACTAACCTGGTGAGTGAAGCGATCGCCAGTCTCCAGCGGCCCGCTAGCAATAACAAAGAGAGTGACTGACACTGCCTGTGTCCACCCAATTTTGCAACAACACCATAAAGTTTAAAGGCGCAAAATGCATACCAGACAGAATACCTGTATGACTTTACCGATTCATCATTGCCTGCATACATCCCACAAGACAATTAACTACAGCAGACTCGTCTGCACACTCAACACTCAGTCTGCCACCCGTGAATCAGGTACGATAGAATGCGGCACGGGGGTACATAGAATGAACAAACATTGGATCTCGGAGATATCGCTCGAGTTGTTAAAAGCCACACGGAACAGCCCTCCTGGCAGTTCATATAACAAGTCTAGAAGAGATGTCCGTAGAAAACTGAAACGTAGCCTAAAGGCTGATCGTTAGGCTTTGTTATTAAGAGAAGCTAGGGAAATGGAGACGGCTTTCGCTTCAGAAAAGACTGGCAAACTGTCTAAGCTTATCCGTCCCAATGGTCCCAGAAGACCGTCTGTCAGTAATGAGGTCAGGTGACAGGTGGGACGTTGACCTACAATAGTTGCAGAAGGTTAGAGGATCAAGTTAAATGGCCTCCTGCTTCTACTGCATTGCCACCACAAACTTGCAATGTAGTGCCTTGGTCGGTGGACTTGGAACCACCCACTAAGACTGAGATCCGCAATTGCATTGCGGCTCTCAAGCGTAATAAGGCTGTTGGTCCATATGACCTAGTGCCGGCACATTTCAAAGAAGGGGGAGAGGCGTTAGTAGAGGCTTTGACTCATTTATTTCAACTTGTGTGGACGACGGAAACTATCCCCTCGAGTTGGGGTCACTCGATAATAGTTCCTATATTCAAGAAAGGTAT